>CALYDH030000241.1:0-25000 GCA_944474815.3 Schistosoma curassoni
TGTTTGAAACCTTCTATCACATAATAGGTTAGTGAAAATATTTTTGTGGAAGCCACAATCATGAGTTGAAAAACAAAGTCCCTCACCTTTTGTCTTTCCATTGAATCATCAATATTGAAAATCAGTTTTCGGCCTGAGAACAGCTGACCTTCATGCACTGACTTCGAAATAGTCAGTGCTGGTGAGCTCACAAATTGATTGTGCACTTCACACATGCAGAAACGGTATACAAGATATAGATTGATGATAAGACTGGTATCAGTTACACGTTTTGTTATTCACGTATCTCTTGTTTGATAACTTGAAATGCCGTCTCCCTAACTTTTTTCACAGTAAGTTGTTCAACACACGATTCCATTGAAAAATGCCAAAATGCGACAACATCAAGTGTGAAATGTATCTGGTATGAAAAAGCTAATATGTGCATTAACAGCGATGATAATGATGTTAAAGTAAGTAATTGTTAAGATTCATAGACTGTTCACAAGATTGCTATATTCCACATTGTACATCCGATTACTCGGAAGTTGTAGTATTGTTGTTATGTATGCTACCTATGCTGGCTGACATGAATAATATTTAATACAAATCAAAAATAAAATGTCTGGCAACAGAATAATGTGAAAATCGAGTTGAAGAGAACGTATATACATAATAAGGAGTAATTGTAACGCAAAAGAACTAAGGAACGATGAAGTTTATGATGGAAAACTGACGGAAGATGTACAAATGAAGTATTTCATGTACGGTTTTCATATTTTACGAAGACACTGTGATTTCGCATTTAAAATTAAATTGGTTGGCCTCACCATGTCTTCGTTCACTGTGGTAATAATAATAATAATAAACATAGTATTAATAATGGAAGCGGCAATAATGTCAGTGGTATTATTATTATGAGTAATTGTATCTTTGTATTATGATCATTACTGGTAAGCGGTTTATTTATGGCACGAATGGTAGAATTTGTAGAAATAGCAACAATGATAATATATCTAATGATGGTATCGGCAGATGTAATCATAATAGTTAGTATAGGATTGCGTAGTTTGTCGAGTTTTATTTCAGAAGAGCCAATCAAAGTAGGAGATAATTTTCTGAGTTCGATTGAGATGCCATGATCATTGTGGTTGATGTGTGTCAGATATGGGCCAGTTACTCACCTAAGACAATGGAGGATAGTCGCAGAATTTCGTAGATTCTTTGAAGTCAGACATTATCACTATAAGATACCGGCTCAATGATTTGAGGATAATCGATGGCGCGCGAGAATGTATGTCATGAGCTGGAGCCATACGAAACGAACGTGTAGGAGTTTGTGGATAATGTAATTATTACCTACACTAAAATGTTTGCCATACAACAATGCATAGAACTACGGAAGGATTATGAGTTCCAGACAAATATACATATCACATATTGAATCGATCTGAAATTGTGGTGAATGTTTCTTGTAAGACAGTTATGATCTAATGAATGTCTGAGTTGACTTGATAACATCATCTGGCTACAAACATTTCAGTTAAATGTTTCAATGACATCTTCCACATCTAGCTTCGGTTCAATTTGAAGTGCGTTGAAATGTTGTGATGAATATATTCAACAGTGCTGTGTCTTTATGAAAACCAACACGTAATGGAGTTCCACTGATAATAATCTTCAGCTCTCTTTTCATGTCTGTTTTTGTTAATGATCTACAGATAATGTCATAGTCGTTTGTTTTGGGTTGATGTTTTTCATATCATGATGAACTGTCCTCTGTAACAATGATTAAGTAGTATTGTTGACTCTCGAAACGCCATTCTTCTAACGCTTTCATTGAGTTTTTCCACAATGGTTGCACCACTCGTGTCGTAAATATTTTCGCTGGCTTGCTCGTTACGTCAATAAGATTATCCAAACTAAGACTTCCATTACACTTGCTGTTGTCTTTCATCATTCGTATTGTCATCGTTTTTGGAATCACTGTCAGTTGATCAAGTAATTTGACGAATCGATTTTTATGTGTCATCGGCACCCATTTATGCCGTTGATTCTTTCAGGTTCGGAAACACTGTCGTGCATTGAGTTTTAGACATACAGCATTACGGATAAACGTGAACTCGTAAATAAATTAGAATATTCAGCATTCATTAGAATAAAACGTCATCATTGCTCTGTAATGAGTCAGAGCACCTCACTCAGTGATACCCCATATGAGGATTCGCAGTCAGCGTTTCAAAATAAACATATGATTTCGAGTGGATTTCTTTACAAAATCTTGCAAATTTGGTAGTCGTGTCGAAATATCTGAACTTTGAATAAACACTTTGCAAATATTGAGCTTAGACAAACGTCAGACTGGTTTCATAAGATATGAGCGAAAAACAAGTCAACGTTTTGAATGTCAAGCTAATTGATTGAAGTGTGTTCAGTTAATAGAAGAGGAAGTCGTGGTTCTACTAATTTGTAGATTTTCTGTAGTCACTGGTCACATACATGATTATGGATTCGATTTTATTTAGGTTTTTATACTTATTCACATGATGAGCACTGGTAAGCCTTGTGATGGATATGGAGTCATTACTCAGAACACAAGATGCGTCTGTATTTTGAGGTGGTCTAACGCGTTCATTGAAAAGAGGAAGTTGGGGCAAACCACATCGAAACAACAGCTTATCACCCAGCAGCTAATGGCGTGGTTGAAAGTTTGCATTGTCAATTGAAAAGCTCACTGATGGCACAGGCTGTCACTTCACAGTGGAGCGATGCTTTACCGCTCGTGCTTCATGGGATTCGTTCAACTATAAAGGAAGACATCGGATGCATTGCCGCCGAACTAGTTTATGGTGCAACCTTAACGTCATCAGGAAAACTGATCAATCGTGAATGTACAACGTCAGGAGAACCTTCTCACTTTGTAAGCCTTAGTGCAAACGATTCAGAACATCAAAGCAATATCCCCGCGAAGAACATAACAATCGAGTTCAACTTGATAAACATCTTGAAACGTGCAAATTTGTTTTCGTCCGAGTAGACGCTGTGAAAAATCCACTGAAGTCACCATATGAAGGTCCTTTTAAAGTAAATAAACGCACTCACAAATACTTGACTATTAACGGAAACGGGAACAAGGAGACCATTTCTAAAGACAGAATAAAACCAGCTTTCCACAAAGCCTCTCAAGACAAAGAAGACAACGCTGCGAATAAAAAATCCCTCCCATCAATTATCGCGAAACAAGAGATGGATGAAAAACTTAGCACTACACATTCTTGTTTAACACGTTCTAGTAGACTTATAAAGAAACCTAAACGTTATGTACATTTTGTAGACTAATAAAATCAAAAACATTCAATGATACCGATTACAAGGTTAAATCAACTCAATTTTCTAATAAAAACTATTTCTTTTCTTTACATGTAATACTTAGATCTACACTTGCGTCTAATAATCACCCACATTCATCAGTATTACTTTTTGAACAGAATAGAACAAAAAGATATTTGTCGAAACAACTGTTTCAAATCGAATGATGCTGAACGTAATTCGTATTAGTCTACGCTAATGAACAAAGCGTATCTACATGTTATGGAGGTCTAACTCTCCCAAACAGATTCAAACTCGTGCTATTCAAATAGGTAGTCATCCAGCTATTTAGACCCGTAACTGACTTCTGGTACTTTTGAGATGTTTACAATTCATTAAAGTTCATTACAATTCATTCATCGTTGAAATCTGGTCAATACTAAAAGATAAGACAAATAAAAAGTTGGCTAACATTCAGTGATTTATCAATTGTAATTTCTCCACAAAACCATGCAAGTTTGCTTTATATTAAGACAGAACATGCAGTAGACAATCAATCGCAGTGAACAAGTTCAATTTGTTATTCATAGGGTTGACTAAACGATACAATTAACTGTAATTGCAGACACGACTGTTAAGTAATCATAATAATGGTGACAACAGTAATGTTGATAATACTGGTTCAAGTGTTATGTAGATTTTCAGAAGTCATAACTAATAAGACATTTGAACAGATGAGATGCGAAACGGTTATTTTGACTAAACGTTAGAGCAGTAAAGCTCAGCATTAGAATAATCGTAAATTTGATATGAGAACTTGAATGAAACAAACAACGGTGAGATTAGACATGCACAAAAAATGATTGATTGCCGGTTTAAATGTGAAAAGCTGAACAGTAATACGATTTGCTAGAGGAAATTCAATCGCTTTGTTATTTTGATAATGGTAAAGTAAAATTTCAGCGAAGCTGGATAAAGATCTGAGAGATGTCCCAGCTCTGATCTCATCACGTCACAGACATTGGATTGTGTAAACATAGTAGGTTAATTGTAGATACATTCTTCTAATGCGCTTAATTAATTATTCAATATTAATAATAATATATGTTTCTGCTGTGGTAGGTACACGCCATTTTTACAGGCATGATTTACAAATTACAACATTCATTGTTTCACAGTACGCATCTCAAGCAGGGTTGTTCAATAAATATAATCTATAAAAGTGAAGATCAGTTCGATCCTTTAGATATACTGAGTAGTCTTGAAAATATTTTCCAAAGTGGCATGGCGTCCACGTTACACACCAGATCCAATCTCCGCGTAATTATGTTAGGACTTCGGTCGTGCTAAGCATTTATGCAACGCAACTTCTTCAGTTTGTAGTTGTTATAAATTAGACTTGTAGAGCACTTGGTGTGAACTATGACGTTGGAAAACCGCGTACATCGAGTTTGTTCCAAATGTCATTAGTTCCATAGTTGGTGCCCTCAGAGCAAGATTCTGAAAATAAGAAACCGAGGAGCAGCAAAGCACTTGGATATGAACGATAAACAATGCTTAACGTTTAGTAGTGAAACAGACATAGGAATGATAAATTATTGGGTCCAATTCATACTAGCTCTTGTTGTAACATAGAAATGTGATCAGTGGCTCCAGATGAGAGAATGCAGTAATAAAGAACAATGAGTTGTAATACTGATCAAGGTGGAGTGAGTTCAAATGAAGGAATGGAAGTCAAGTTTGGAATGAGGAAGGCTGTTTTATTAGAACAGATAGTGCATATAGATAGTAAAGTGTTAATAAAACTAATAACTATATCCTTTATTGTATGATTTTTTCCTTTCTATTTTCCACCCAATGCCTGTCATACAGTCCTAATTTAAAGTCCGAGACAGCATGTTATCGACTGTCTTAATAGAATAGAATTGTGGTTACTAATAAACGTTCCATCGGCTCAGAAAGTGAGGACGTGAAAACAAACTGATTCTGGAAGAGAACGACCATTAAACTCACTTCAAATTAGATAGTAAATGGTTACAGTGTTTATTCATAGCTGAAACAAGACCAACTATGAATTGACTGACAAAATATTTGTTTGCAATTTACTTATTTTTCACAAAAGCAGAAATGTTTTGTGAAATGAGACTTCCATTCATCTCTGTTCTGTGTGTATGTAGATGACTGTCAGTCACATAAACACATAATTAGAAAGCGGTATTCATTATTCTAACAAAGTTTCATATCACGCCCACGACACAATAGACAATACCATATTATTTGAATAATTAAATATAATGAGGTGATAGATGAAGAGAAAGTATAATCATTGAAATTTCTACAAACAACTGAGGTCATCAGAAATATTCAGATGTTTTTCACTACTATTTCAGTGTTTTTTTAAAAAGAATATTTCATGTGAGACAACGCATATTGGATAAGTAGAACTGAAGTAGATGCGATGATCATGTGCAATATTCAACTAAGTAATCTTCAATAATGAATCGTCAAGTGACAGTCCCTAACCAGATGAGATTTAGGAGGACGTTAGAAGTACATGATGTGTTCAAGCCAAGTAAAGACTGTTCATCGAGAATAATGTGTTCCTGTCGACCGATGTTATCACCTAAATCCGTCCAACGATATCTTTTACTTACCAAACACATTGTGGTCTCAAATGAGTACAGAAGTGAAACATGAATGCCTGCTTGATCAAAGTAGAGAAGACGAAATACAAATAGATAAACCAACAAGCAATCAATGATAATCATTATGGAACTGAAATCATGCTTCGCTGTATCATTGAATATCACTAATTGTCAATAAAACTAATGAAGATGTTTCATGAAGAAACTTATCTTCTTGACAATATCGACTCCTGAATTTGCACGATTGTATTTCCAGATTATGTTTTCGCATGTATTAGTGTGTGATATGAGAAGTGGGTGTTGCAGAATTACTGCAGATGATCAGACTTATTTATGCGGGGTTCAATCGAGAGGAAATTGTGTTGCGCATATAAATAGTCGAGATAATCAAGAACCTTCAAGTATTTGAAGCAATAATTTATAAATGTAGGGGTGTTATTTCATGGTAATCCAAGTCTTTGAGTGCTGAATAAAATATGTTTTGTGATTTGTCGACATAGCAAACAGTCAAAAAGTGTCCACGTTGTGTAGTAGTATTGGCAGTGTTCAAAACAACAATCTATGGAACAGAAGATGGAGATAACTGTCTACTCAGTAGATGATGATGAATAGTAGGAGTTGAAGAGGAAGACAAAGGTAATAATCAGCAATTCTAATTTGTAACATTCTATGGGGTGCTAAGGCCGTTGACGAATAATAGATTAAACGTGAGTCCTCTTCTCTTGCTATAGCTTTGGCCTCATGGAAAGCTTTTTGAGCCTGTTCTATTTATTGTGTAAGGGAATTTGAACGGAGATTCGCGTGATGGATGTGAACTGAATCAACTGTGTTTGAGAACTGAGTTGTCGACTGATTTTTAATCACTTTAGATAATCATACAGGGTGGTGCTCGGATATTCGTTCATCAGGTTCAGCTACAAACTGCTGCACGAGAGTAAGCAAACTTGTTGATCAATATTGAGGTGGCCAGACGTGGCAATTAATTCTTAAGACTTCGCTGAATGACTTTCATGGTAGATAATACAGTTTGGAGCTGTGTATTAGAGAAGACTTATTTCAAGGATTTGTACGTTTGTTCTTTGGTGTCTTAGATGCCCTTTCACCCCTGAATTCAATATTCAAGAACAGAATTCTTTGGACAGTGGGAGATATCTGACTTAACATCCCGGTTTCAGATTGCTTTCAATGCACATGGGTTGGAGAAAATATTTCAGAAGCGTTATTCGGATTATATTCGGTTCATCGTCAATTTTATCTGGGATAGGTCGGCCAGATCATCTGCAAAGTCTAGATCGTCCAACTGCATCCTAGATGTACAATGTATCCAGCGTTTCCCTTCAGATGTTGATGTCTTCATTATCCAGTCGATCATCAGGAGAAGGAGGACGGGTGAGAGTAGGCAACCTTTCCTGACACCGGTCTTTACCTCGAACGACTTTGTCAACTGTCCTCCATGCACGATTTTGCAGATTTATCGATCACAGGAATTCTGGATGGTATTGACCATCTTCTGAGGCACGCCGTAGTGTCGAGGAAGTTTCCATAGTGTTTTCCTGTCCATGCTGTCAAACGCTTTTTCGTAGTCAATGAAGTTAATGTAGAGTGACAAACTCCATTCAACGAATTGTTCCACAGTGATTCGTAGAGTTGCGATTTGGGCCGTACACGATCGATCCTTACGGAATCCTGCCTGTTGGTCTCGAAGTTGGGCGTCTACGCAGTCCTTCATCCTGTTTAACAATACCCTGTTGAAGACGTTTCCTGTAGTTATCACAGTTGCTGAGATTGCTTTTCTTTGGTATCTTGATCAAATGTCCTTCTTTCCAGTCTGTTGGTACTTGTTCTTTATCCCAATCCTTACTGAAGTGAATGTGGAGTATCCTTGCAGTTGAGGCTACGTCTGCTTTCAGTGCCTCTGCTGAAATTTTGTCTGGTCTTGCTGTTTGCCACTCTTGATATGCCTGATTTCTCCCATTGTTGACGGGCAAACATCGATTGGGACGTCCGTGGGTGCTGCTTCGATGTTGGGTGGGTTCATTGGGGCTGGTCGATTCAATAGTTCTTCGAAGTGTTCTACTCAATTGTTTCGTTGTTAATCAGTGTTGATGATTACCTTGCCATCCTTGCTTTTCACTGGTCGTTCTGGTTTACGGTGATTTCCAGAGAGTTTCTTTGTCGTGTCATACAGTTGTTTCATGTTTCCTTCTCTTGCAGCCTTTTCCGCCATCATTGCTAAATCTTTCACATATTTACGTTTGTCGGTTCTGATGCTTTTCTTCACTGCGTGCCGGAAATGTTTGATGGCACAGCAGGCTGCTTGTAGTTCTCGACAAAAGCGCTGTATCTCGTCACCGTGGGAGTGGGGCGTTTTGAGGAAATTTGGAGAGGTTGCCAACTATCGGAGATGTTCTGTTGCATAACAGCTCCTATAGCATAATCGGATGCATCAATCGCTATACTAAGCATGGCTGATGGGTCAGGGTGGGCGAGAAGTGTAACTTCAGTCAGAGCCGTTTTGATCTCTGAAAATGCAATACGTGCGAATTCGTTCAATTCTAATTTGCGTGGATTAACGCAAAATAAATCGGTAAATGGTCGTAACCGTTCTGCCGCGTGTGGAATAGAACGTCGGAAAGTTGACCGAGAAATGCCTCGTGCTTTGCTATCGATAAACCTTTGGAAAGTTTGAGCAGCATTCCGTAATCCAAATGACATTCGTAGGAACTCAAACAAGCCGAAAGGAGTCGTGATAGCAGTTTTTCGATATCTTCTAAAGCGACTGGGATCTGATGATATACTCGTACCAGATCTTTCTTAGAAGAGATAGTCGTGCCTTTGCGCGGTGCCATGATGTCGTGTATGTGGGAAATGGTGTGACTATCAAAGCGTGTGACTACGTTTAATGCTCGGTAGTCGCCGCATGGTCTCCAACTAACCTCATCCTTCTTGCGCACCATGTAAAGGGGAGGGGCCCAGGGACTGTGAGCAGGACAACTGATACCAGTAACTAGTAAATTGTCAAACTCACGTTTAGCGAAAGCCAACTTGTCCGATGCCAGTCGGCGTAGTCTTGCCGTGATTGGGGGTCTGCGGGTGACTATTTGGCCGGCGAGTACGGCTGCATTTACTCGCCGGCTCGGGAGTTTCCCGCCTAGTATAATCACAGGGCTCGACAAAGGCTTGCACCGGACACGAAGGAGCAGTGAAACCAGCACCAGCCCACCTCGCTTCCGAAGCGGCCTTTTGGCGTGGCGTGGTCACCTGGATGGGTGATGCATCCTCGAGATGGGCCGTGATCGTTAGGTGGATGGGTGCTGGTAACCATTTGAGCCACAATTCTTCCGCGATTTCAGTATCAGCTGCCGTGTGTCCTGCGAGAGATTGCAAGGGCGTGACATGGTGTCTCGGCTTAGCATCACCCGGAGGGTGACGTGCTAAAAATCTCCTTAACTGTTCCACTCTCGATGGGAGGGAATGTCTGAGGATCGCCTCCCTGAGACGGTCACAAACGTTAGGCATTTTGGGGTTGAGGACGACTTCACGGACAGCGACTATGTGATCCCCCGGTAAAGATTCCAGGGCGTAGGCATATTTTTGCCGTTGGCTCGTAATGCGGCGGGTCTCGAGCTGAGACTCCAGTGCGGCAAACCAAACTTCCGGATCGTGGCGGATAAAAGCTATAGGTCGAAAATGAACAACCTTTACATCAGAGTCTATTATATTAATACTATTCTTATCGTTATCCATCATCTCAAGTTGTTGCTAGAACATTATATATTGAAAAATATCAATATGAAAATGTGCAACAGACGTGGATAGATAAGTATTAGACTCACCGCAATTGGCTGCTTTGGAAGATTAGACCGGGACTGGAAAGTGTTCGTAGTCTTGGGTTCACCAGTTGTAGCGCGGCGTCGAGTCACGTTTGACTATGTTCACCAGTACGAGAAGATTGCGTACTAGGACAGGCTAAACCTCCGAATAAACCAGAAATCAGAAGGCGATTGAAGGTTGTAGAGAGATATATTTGTTGGCGATCTCGTGGTATCGAAAGAATACCGAGGTCGTGCCAAAGGAGTACAAGTGGAACTACTGAGCAGACGTAAGTTCCTGCAAGGTCACAATCAACGGAGGGAAGAATGTCTATAGTACAGTTAAACAAACAAGCACAGTAAAACAATCAATGGTACATTTAGTTATAATAATGTTTGTTTTCATTAAACCAATCGTGTTCTCTTGATAAAAGTAGGTCAATACAGCTCTAAGTACAGCAATTAAACAAGATATAGGATGCTGTCCAGCTGATTGGGTGTACAGAACTACTTTACGTTTACCCGGTGAGTTTTGTGATTCAGGTTAGTTTTCTGATGGATGGTATCAACTACTTACAGCAACTGAAGAAGCACATGAATGACTCAAAACTAACGCTCCTCAGACCACAACAATGCCGAGTGTTCGTGCCTCAACGGCTACACAATAGCACGCATGTGTTCATCAGAAGTGACTGTGTGCATCTGTCATTGCAATGGAATTATGATCGTGATTACGAGGACTGATAAAACAGTGACGGTTCAAAAACCTAGAATGACTGATGTGGCTGGCATTGATTGAGCGAAATCAGCTTCGACAAGTACAGACAACTCGAAAGCAGTCACACCAAAGAAACTCGAGTTTCAAGAATCAACGTCGCTAACAAAGCTAAAAGAGAGACCAGGGCAACGACGACATTTGTTCGCAGAGTAAGGTGGCCGCAACGCTATGATACTACAATTTTAAATTGATAATTTCCCACTATTCCAAATATTAACTATAATTATTCCCATTCATTTTGTACATACAAAGAACTAAGCTCATGTTATACACTGTGAAACTCGGCAAATCTTGTATATCTTTATGTTTATATATAATTATGTATAATTATATTCAAAATGTTATCACATTCATTTTAATTCTTACCAGTGATTTGGATAACCCCACAGACAAAGACATATTCTTATTGACTTTCAAAAATATTTCTCGACATTTCATTTTGTTTTTATTTAACTCATAAATAATTTTTATTCTAAACAAAATTTGCCAACTATGTATGCCATTTTTGACAAAAAAACTAGTCATAATTAATTGTTAAGCAAAATATATGTAAGAAATGTAAGTTTCGGGCGATGTAGTCCACTGGTCATGGATATATTTAGACATTTCATTTGCTGAATTCCTACGCTGATACTCAATGTCTAGTGAGTTTATATTATTTTACACTTATTACTTTCATTTATGTTGATATTGTATGAGTAAAATTGCGATGCTTTTTATATGCTAGTGACATGTTTAGTGGTTGAACTGACTATAAACAGAATAACGCATCCACCTATTCTAAGTTGATTGTAATACATATTGTTATCCTCCATGTCCTGATATTCAACAAGTAGACAATTGTCTTTCACATCACTCCACCGTTTGACATTGGCATACTTGCTACTCTTTGACTACTGTGTAACCCTATTCCACGCTTGATATTATTACCCACATTTGGCATTCTTGTTTATTAATGCATCATTCCCATCTGTGTTCAAGCACGCACCCTTTATCTTTATCTTTCAGATAAAAATGTCTCTTTAATTTTTTGAAAACTTTCTTCAGAAACTTCACTAACAACAATATGCTGAACGAGTGTCCTGAAAAATATTACCGTTTACAACTTCAGGCTCTTCGCAGCTCTCAAGGGACTTCACATTACCAACGTTCTTTCACCTTTTTTGATAAGATGTGTGAAAGAGTTAATAGAAAAAACTGGTAAAATTAAAGCAGCGAAATAAATGAAATGTAACTGCTAGTAAACCCTTACTTTCGTAGCTTGTTATGCGCACTATCGGTGCCATTCCAATGAATGTGAATCATAAGGTAATACGTTGAGAATATAAAATATTGAAAACAGTCAAATTCATCAAAAGCGCTCACTTACCGAACCTTCTCGCGGATCGCGTGTCGTCAAGATTTTTCTATCCATGTTTAGCAATTAATATGACGGAATCAATTTGTTGGATTTAAGCTTGCTCAACTCAATGTGCGACTCTTGCAACTTCGCCAGACGGTGACACTCGATTACACTTGGAATAAGCGCGTTTATTGAGGTTCTTCATAGACCATCTGCTACTTTGTTTTCGTGGCCCTTAAAATATTGTATATTAGACGTGAACTAGGAAATTAAGTTTTAACTCCCGGTCAATCTTCGAAAAGACAGTGTGGCCATTCATATTGTTGATGAAATAGTGAATGTAATGTATAGGATATCTGGCGGTTAATATAAGGATATGAATTAGTGACAAAGTGCGGATTACAGCAAATCCAATTATAAAATAAGCCTTTTCTAAAATCCTCTACATAGCCCTACGTTTACTGTCCGGATATAACACTGGTATGCTGAAAAAGTAGAAGACAAGAAGCACACATTCATATAGACAAGCACTTGTAGTGACGTTGGGTCCTTCCCACACAATCCTCAAAGCTGAACAGGAGAAAACTGGGAAAATAAGCATTCAACATTTAACACGGATAAAAACCCAACGATGGAAAGGCGTGAAGATAGAATTTAATTTATTCGAATCGATCGGATGACATGGCTCAACCTTGCAGGCGTGGTCATTGTTTAATTTTGTTATACATCTTTTATTCATATTAAGTATACTGTTCTTTCTCTAGCCTAAGTGTGTCCTTCATTATATTGATGATTGTTGGGATGCAATGAGTTGATGCAGATAATAATGTGACTCCCACGTAAAATCTTATAGATTAGGCATTTGCATCATGACAAATCTTTAATTTTGGGATTAAGTCTATTTATAAAGCGGTAATAACAAAGAAGACCACAATTCCACGCACTCACCGAACATGAAAGTCGAGTTCATTAGTGCTCGTTTATTACAAAGTAGAACGACTAGCATACTTATCCCGCTCTGTTTGAACGATCCTCCTCTTATTCCACTTATTCACAAACTGTTAGTTCTTATTTAGAACTTCTGAAGTGAAACTACTGAAAAGCTTGACGTTGACATATTAAATATATAGTCATTTAGTGTAGAGCATGTGATATTATAAACAATAACGATTTTAATGTGAAGGGAAAAGCATAATTGCATTGGCGTTTTGAGCAATTGTGAGACCTTTTACGAAGATAATGAAATAATATAAATACTGAACGTAAACGTTACTTACTTACTTTACTTACGCCCGTTACTTCCAATGGAGCATAGACCGCCGACCAGCATTCTCCAAGCCACTCTGTCCTAGTCCTTTTTTCTAGTTCCATCCAATTTCTGTTCATCTTTCTCATGTCTGTCTCCATTCCGCGAAGTAATGTGTTCTTCGGTCTTCCTCATTTCCTTCGGTCTTGAGAATTCCAAGTGATGATGGCTTGACTTGGGTGCTTTCCTCAATGTGTGTCCTATCCACTCCCAGAGCTTCTTCATGACTTCTTCCTCCACTGGGATCTGGTTTGTTCTCTCCCACAGTAGGTTGTTGTTGATAGATCTGACCAACGAATCCGTAGTATTTTGCATAGACGACTGTTAACAAACACTTGTAGGTTCTGGATAATGGCTTTCGTAGTTCTCAAGGTTTCTGCCCCATACAGTAGAACCGTCTTGACATTTGCATTGAAAATTCTGAACTTCGTGTTGGTTGACTCGTTTCAATTTGTTTCCATATGGATAAAGTCGTGTTGAGACATTTTGCTTCAATCATCAGTTATAAAACTGTCGTCACCATGTGAGACTGAGTTTTGATGTGACATATATGAAGAGTAGCTTTTGGAGATGCAGATGTTTGCCTGAGTAGGTGAAAAGCCATAAAAATGTCACATATGATTTAAACACATTAACTGATATAGACTGTGTTTTGAACAGAATGATTTTAGGATGCCTATACAATAATGGAATATCAAGTTTTCATTGAACGTCTTGCTTATGCACACCGTTGATCATCTTCTTAACAAAACGCTTCTTACTTGTCGATCGTTGATGTCTATTCACCTATCAGAAGTAGTGATCATAATATCACATCACCAAGGTTGAATGTTTCGAAATGCTGGGTGGGGCTGTTAGGATAGTCGGAAAAAGAGACCAATAATTACCATGTTAAGTTCAATGGTGTCCTTGAACCTTAAATGTACATTTCTTATTGGTCGATGTTTATTTCACCTGTTAAATATTGTACAAATGTTGTTTCCTATTTTATGGTACGATGTGGTTTGTTTGCTTGGTATATAAATAGAGTATGTTTGAAATACAATGATTCATAACCCAGAGGCTGTGACTTGTGTTCTTCACTCAACTGGGCTAGGACGGACAGCGAAGGCAGGCCAATCAGGCACTAGGTCGTCCGTACGTGTTTTCCGTGTCACTGTCACAGATCGCGATCGATATATAACGCTGCTTATCAAAAACCTGCAGTCACACACACACGCGTTACAACAATTGGCGACGGGGTAGAGAAAATTTTGAACCCTCTAATTGGACGAGATTCAGCATAATTATTTTGACCAATCAGTATCCAGATTTGTCATTGGCGTTCTTGGGAATCATTGGTTGTTAATTGATTACAGTATTTCTCAAAAACCCTGCAGTCTCCCGTTACCCTGCTGACTCAGAAAATGACTAGCCTTCCCGATCAATTTCAGCTACTACTATATCGCCAGCAACAGCGTGTTTTGGACTATTTACGAACGCGACTGCTAGATCTCCCATGTTTCGGAGACGTGAAAGAAACTGATGAATTCATTTCTCACTTACAAACTGAACTCGAGAATGACTGCAGGACATATGAAGATAAAAACAAAAGCCTCTATGAATCCCTTATGATCAGTAATGCAAATGAGGCAGTCGCTCACAATCCGTCCAGCGATCCAGAAGTGCCCAATTCAGAAGCATGCCCTGTTGTGGGTTCGAATCCCACTGTGCCTGAAACATGTGAGGTATCCAGCTTACAAGAAGAACCTCTCGTGCCAGAAAATGTTTCCCGTGCATCAAATAATGGTCAGAAATCAAATACAAATTTCGAAGATGCTGTCTATTTTAGTGACCTACTATCCAGTGGAATTTTGACGAGGTCTGAAGAATATGTTACACCAAAATCAAACCTTAATGACCTCATGTCTGGTGTCGCTAATCCTCATCATCTAGTCAGTTTTAGTGAACCCTCTACTCAATGCGCGAAATATGCTTTAAATAGAGTCAGACTAACTGTTACTTGGGTATATGAGGACCCAACGTTATTTCGCGGGGGAGGACGGACGCAGAAAATTTTAAAACGCAGATATGAACTCCGCATCTTTCGAAAAAGGGGAGGTGTTGGGATAGTCGGAAAAAGAGACCAATAATTACCATGTTAAGTTCAATGGTGTCCTTGAACCTTAAATGTACATTTCTTATTGGTCGATGTTTATTTCACTTGTTAAATATTGTACAAATGTTGTTTCCTATTTTATGGTACGATGTGGTTTGTTTGCTTGGTATATAAATAGAGTATGTTTGAAATACAATGATTCATAACCCAGAGGCTGTGACTTGTGTTCTTCACTCAACTGGGCTAGGACGGACAGCGAAGCAGGGCCAATCAGGCACTAGGTCGTCCGTACGTGTTTTCCGTGTCACTGTCACAGATCGCGATCGATAAATAACGCTGCTTATCAAAAACCTGCAGTCACCCACCCACGCGTTACAACAATTGGCGACGGGGTAGAGAAAATTTTGAACCCTCTAATTGGACGAGATTCAGCATAATTATTTTGACCAATCAGTATCCAGATTTGTCATTGGCGTTCTTGGGAATCATTGGTTGTTAATTGATTACAGTATTTCTCAAAAACCCTGCAGTCTCCCGTTACCCTGCTGACTCAGAAAATGACTAGCCTTCCCGATCAATTTCAGCTACTACTATATCGCCAGCAACAGCGTGTTTTGGACTATTTACGAACGCGACTGCTAGATCTCCCATGTTTCGGAGATGTGAAAGAAACTGATGAATTCATTTCTCACTTACAAACTGAACTCGAGAATGACTGCAGGACATATGAAGATAAAAACAAAAGCCTCCATGAATCCCTTATGATCAGTAATGCAAATGAGGCAGTCGCTCATAATCCGTCCAGCGATCCAGAAGTGCCCAATTCAGAAGCATGCCCTGTTGTGGGTTCGAATCCCACTGTGCCTGAAACATGTGAGGTATCCAGCTTACAAGAAGAACCTCTCGTGCCAGAAAATGTTTCCCGTGCATCAAATAATGGTCAGAAATCAAATACAAATTTCGAAGATGCTGTCTATTTTAGTGACCTATTACCCACTGGAATTTTGACGAGGTCTGAAGAATATGTTACACCAAAATCAAACCTTAATGACCTCATGTCTGGTGTCGCTAATCCTCATCATCTAGTCAGTTTTAGTGAACCCTCTACTCAATGCGCGAAATATGCTTTAAATAGAGTCAGACTAACTGTTACTTGGGTATATGAGGACCCAACGTTATTTCGCGGGGGAGGACGGACGCAGAAAATTTTAAAACGCAGATATGAACTCCGCATCTTTCGAAAAAGGGGAGGTGTTAGGATAGTCGGAAAAAGAGACCAATAATTATCATGTTAAGTTCAATGGTGTCCTTGAACCTTAAATGTACATTTCTTACTGGTCGATGTTTATTTCACTTGTTAAATATTGTACAAATGTTGTTTCCTATTTTATGGTACGATGTGGTTTGTTTGCTTGGTATATAAATAGAGTATGTTTGAAATACAATGATTCATAACCCAGAGGCTGTGACTTGTGTTCTTCACTCAACTGGGCTAGGACGGACAGCGAAGCAGGGCCAATCAGGCACTAGGTCGTCCGTACGTGTTTTCCGTGTCACTGTCACAGATCGCGATCGATAAATAACGCTGCTTATCAAAAACCTGCAGTCACCACACACACGCGTTACAACAGGGCCAAGCATATCACAGCCACATTTCCAACATTTGAATAAACGTGCATATGAACATGTTTCTTCAGATGTTGAATATTTACTTCCAGGTAATTTCTTACATTTGACTTTCCTGGAATGATGTAGGAGTGTATCCGAGCAAGACATTTTGCCGCATTTTGGTAACCTCGTGTTATGGATTTAAGTTGTGGTCGATTTTTACCCTGTGCTAATTGTTGTGTCCTTGACTGGAAAAATTAGAGAGCAGCGTACTTATCGATTGATTCAATGACACGTAAACACGTACGGACGGTCTAGAGTCTCGATTGGTCCCACTTCCCTGTCTAGCCCAGTCAGTTGAGTCCAGAACACAAGTCACAACCTCTGAGATATGAATCATTATATTTCAAGCATACTTTGTTTATATACCAATCAAGCATACCACATCGTACCATAAAATAGAGAACAACATTTTGTACAATATTCAACATGTGAACAGATACCGACCAATAGGAAATGTCCATTTAAATCCAAGAACACCATTGGACTTAACATGATAATTATCGGTCTATTTCTCCGCATCCACAACACCTCGCAATAGTCGAATGAATTGAAGTCACCACATTCAAGTGAAGGTGAACCATTGAAGGCAGTAACAGCGAATCCATCAGCGTAAACAGACAGCCCAGATGATTCGCAGTGTGGAGCCACGTAGACGTTAGAAAACATAAACAAATTTGTATTTATTCAAATGGTTCGGACGGCATCTTAAGGCCAGACAGTCGATAAAGTCATTTGAAAACCTAACAGATGCAAAAAGAGAACGACGCCAGTTCAAATTTATACCGTGGCTACACAGCCGCGACACCTCTAATTTATCGATCGGTAGATCCTGACGATTAATATTGCAGTCTCGTAGTGATACTAAGCAAACGTACTGTTTATCATTTAACCAAAATTTTTGAATTGACCTCCCGGTCTACTACACCCATTGTTTTCTTCACCTCAGAAATTTTATTTTATAGACTGCGACCTCTTGTGTAGCCCGCCTTTATTTCTGTGGGGAACTCTCCCTTACCACCCAGAGTGGTTTAAGGATCGTTTTGCTTCAAACGTTTGCAATCTGAAAACCCTTAAGTTTGAGCTTATTTCACCACTTCTACTGCTCTCATTTATTTCTACTTCTGCCAATCATCTTTCATTATGGTCAAACAGGCTAAGATTCTCGCAGATGTATATTCCGGATCCAGTCAGTTTGCCTGAGTTTTCCTGGATTTGGAATCTTTCTTCAGACGAAGCAAAGGCCACTTTTAAGAAGAGGATTTTCTGAGTATTTTCAGTACCCACCTTTTGTTCTATTCAATCAAGCTTGCAGATGCTAACTTCTGAAGCTGTTTCCGGGAGTTGCTTGCACAATAATGATTTAATGGGGCTGAGGTCGTGCTCAAACCTAGCTTTTGGTTGCTTATCGAAAGATTCTCATAAATAAGAAAAAAATGATTGACCTGTCAGCGAAGTCAGTCTCAATGCGCTGTGGAATTTAAGATCTTGGAATATCATCCCTGCTGTCCGTTTCGAGGTCAAACACAGAGGTCTTACTATGTTTGCTTATTTTCTTTTTCTGGGTGTGACTGTAAGCCAATCATTCACCCTATAACTTGTTTCTTATCGATGTGCTTTTTTTATTTCTTGTAGCGATGCATGCATTTGTGTGCTTGTTATCCGTTTCTCTAATGGGGTCAACCTTGACGGTGTCGTTCAAATCCAAGGATGGGCCCACGATAACGCTCACTGTTTCTTTCGAAAACTGAATTCTGACAGTTTACTGCTGCCTGTTTATCTGAATGTGATTTTCTAGCCAATCTCAACAGCTCAATCACTTTACTTAGTACTTAGTACACTTTGACGGACATGGAGGGATCTGAATTATACATCCAAAAGTCCAGAATTCAGTTCACCTTCTTCCCAGTTATGTCAACTCTTTTCATCATCTCAATTACAACTCTGTCTAGCTGGTGCTTTATTGAAAGATGAACAGATGTAGACATTTTCGCAGTTGCACCACCTACAACTTGTTGATAAAGAAACGTAAACTATATCTTTTTCTGTACTCTATGCACACTGGACGCAGCTACATGAAGGAGTGGTTGATTGTGGGTCAGTACGTCTACGTCGCTCTGTAGCTACGGCGATGCCTACTCCTACACCAACTGAACTGTAGTTTTCATAGTCAGTAGTCGTTAAGTGATACCTTTTCTCAAACCCAGATCTTAGCTTCATCAACCCTCTTTTAAAGGTTGATCTAGGGCAGCCCATCAAGTTTGACGTTCTACTGCCTGTAACCCGTTCTTCATCTCTTTCATTACGTTCTACATTATTAGTCTAAAAGAAAAAATGTTGTTAATTTTGCTCCGTTTTTAATTTTTATTCGTCACGTCCGACTGCGTTACATTGTACATTCATTGCACGCAGGAGTGATGTCCCAAGTCATAGTGAGTTTAATGTCATAGTTGATTGTTTCCAGATAGACCGTCAGTGCATAATGTTACTGAAGGAAGGTTTGTTGTACTGTAAACTATGTTTTTATGAACAAGTAACTGTTGGCTTCAATCTGAAAGCAATATATATCCTTTGTCTTCTGTTAGGTAAGTTTGACTGACCTATATTTCGTGTTTTGGTTTTATCGGCTGAATTATGTCCATTTAACTTCTTTGAGCAACATCTCTGTGCAAATGAAACAATAATTATGACACTTTCTTAGTTTAGTATTATTGGTTGTCGTATAATTCAGTTTAGTCGAAAGAATTATGGTATACTTAAGTATACTGCCTGTAACGAAACAGATCTGGTATTCAGTGTTTGACAACGCTTTTACCAGTAACACCTTCTAATATAATTCGTAACCACCAAGAGAAATCAAAAGACAGAGTCGAGGAGATCGGAAGAGAATATTTGGCGATAACCAATATATCGGAATTCTCTTATCTAATCTGGCTAGCGATTGCAGTAGCAGTTGAGCACGGCGTTACCGCACGTGATCTGGTACGGATTCCTGACCGAGCTGCCCGTTTCTAATGAGTATACTGATTCAAGTGAGACTGATTAAAAATGGGAAAAAATGCTTTTGGTAATGTTGCTGTCACACATTATTTGATAGCTTTAAGTATGTTTGGTGTTTATTCCTAGACTACATCTATCACTGACCATATTTCAAGATCACTGTCATTAAACAGTTTCCGCAGCAATAACATCAGTAACAGGACAGATAAGCGTCTGAGCTTTCAGTTGCCCGCAAAACAGCAGTATACAGTCTTTGAAGATGAGTGTTCTGTGTCTCAACTAAACGCAGCTGTCTGTGAACAAATGTTAAGAATCTTTTTGACAACTGGGACTTTTAGTTTATCAGACACTAACTCTGCTTGTATGTCTTCCTGTTAAATTAAACGCAGATTCATGGGGATACTTAAATGGAAAGAAAATAATAAAGGCATTGCGATACGGTACTAAGCCCATGTTATGCTTTGCGCAAGTCATAGTAGCTGACCTGATCTAGCATTCATGAATCCAAGGTAAATTACAACTGCAAAAAATTCTTTGCTAAAAAGCATGTAATTTGGTCATTTATCTATTCAGCATTCCTGACTAAATTGATTACTATTTTCTCATTTAGAATTGAGGCTTCACAGATCCTAGAGACTGTTTACGGGAGACCTAACTAACAGCAGATTGTAAAAGGGATGCTGGACGTCAATTCTAGTCTCACAACCACTTCCAGTATTTTCTGAGTTGCTTCTTTTACCCTTTCGTTTGGAAAAGAACAGCAAACACTGCAGCCTAACATTACCAATGCAACTTTTAAACGGGAACTTGGTTTAAACCTTTGTTTGATATTCCATTTCTAATGAAAGTTCGTGAATAAATTTTTAAATCTGATGCTACTTTGTTTTATCTACGTAATCGTTGCAAGAAACTTGTGATACACGAGCCTCTCAGCACCTAGTTCATTTGTGGTAAATCTTAGTGACTTAGTAAATATCTTCGTTATTTTCTTGGGAAACCTACAGACTCGGGTGCTCTCATAACTTATTCTAACCATCACGAGTCGTCACAGCAGCTCATGGATGGACACGCGTTACACATCCTAACCGTACCTGCGTCTAATCTTATAGCTCCTTATTCAAATGCCATATGATAAGCAAGCAATGCCCCTATCCGCACTAATGGAACACTAGTAACTCAAAGGCACCCTGTGTTGGACATCAGATTGGTCTACGCACTCGGTTAGCTCTTTAGTGAGAATATTACTACAGTCCTGCTAAAAATCCCATGAACAAATAAGTCTGTATTTGCTGCATATTGCAATTTTATTTTTCAGAAGATATAACAGTTAGAATTAGAGTAAAATGGAAGTATACAGCAGATGCACGTGGTTCATGTCTTCACTGATTAACTGAAATAGAGAATACGGATAATAGCTTAACAGGTATATTTAGAAAGACCAGTGTCTAATTTGAACTTACTGCGTGAGAAAATTATACTGGAACTACGAATGTTGTAGAAATAGAGTTTCTCAGAGAGTATGCAGCACTCAAACTGGAAGACAGTTGTCCAGAAATAATTCGAATATGAAGGTGAAAATTTGCAGGTACTTTTTATCGGAAGGGTAAACATATTAGGTACCAGTTGACATCATACCGTACAAAAAACAAAAACTTGCGAGTGGTGAAATATGAACTGTAAACAATTCAGCCTTATAAAAGTTAATTGATTAATTACTTCATGATCATCACCCTCTGGCTTACTTCCATGGCAGAAACAGCAAACATATATTACAAACTGGTAGCTGAATTCCGGCTCTTCAATGATAAACTTGCTTCAATCCATGAAGCATCAGACTGGGCTACTTCGTTTACTACCCTACATGTGTGTGGTATACTGTATAAGCTAAATTGCTTTGTACAGCTGAACGTCTCATATCACACTGCAGGTTCACCATTGATACTGAGAATGCTCCAGCATGAATACTTTGGCAAGTTTGCTCACTGCTCATACGTAAAGTTGGTTTGCTGGTTAACCGATTCCATTGATACATCTTGCATTTGACTGATACATCTGACAATGTGTTGTAAGTTATCAAAAAGATATTTGCAAGAGAAATCCCACACAAAGTGAATGAGCGAAATTGGCTGAGCTGTTCAAAAGTTATGGTGAAAAGTGTGTTGACGAAATTGGCTATCTCGGGCATTTCTGTATGATTTTGACGCGCGGACTTTCTATAGGATGTTTCCGGGTCACATTTTCTTTTTCTAAATTTTGAACGGATTGATATTTTTCAATCGGGCGTGCTTTCTATTACTTATCTAATTGAGTGCTATTCACTGATGTATGATGTGAACACGTACATGGAGATTTGTAATTGACGATTTACACCTGCTCTTACTCGCCATGTTATTTAGGGATACTACCCACAACTCTCGGTCTGAAAAGTCGGACAAATGAAATTCTCGCAAATGCGATGAAAATGTTTTTCCACCTATATCAAAATCCCGTTTTGATTTTTGCATATACATATTCGTGTTGTGCTCTATTGAAATTGTTGGTGAATATCAAATATTTCCTGCACTCCTGTACGCTTATCGAATTTTGCAACTGTTAAGGTTGGCGGCTGATTCCTGATGAAAGTCATCTTCACACATTACTTACAAATTTCACAAGACAATGTTGAACCTATTTTGTCAATACTGAATCCCCTTTCTTCCTGTTCTTCAAAAGAAGTAATTTTAAATTTCTTTAGTTGAAACATTTTATTTTGTTACAGTTACATATATGTGTACAGACCAACCATTGAGACCAATCTATTTGTGGGGGACCTGCTCATTAGATTGTAGCGTGGCGTCGAGTTGAGATAAACTATAAACACCGCTACAGAGAAACACGTTCCAAGTAGATCAGAAGGCGTAGGTTGAACGTGACTAAATCATAAAATCTCCGAGAAGCCAAATACTGGAAGGCAGGTAATGGACCAAATCGAGATATATTTGCTGGCGATCTCGTGGTATCGAAAGGATACCGAGATTGTGCCAGGATACAAGCTTGGTTACAGAACGTAACCGAATTCGCGAGAAGTCACGATCAAAGTGTGTGAATAATAATGGAAGCACAAAATAGCTGTCATTATCACAGTCAAACAAAAGCACAATAAAACAAACACTGGTACAGTTGGTTATAAGAATAATTGTTTTTATTAAACCAGTCGTGTTCTCTTGATAAATGTGAGTCACAACAAGATAATGAAGAAGAGCAAAAATCAAGTACTTTATTGAGATGTTGCCACATTGAATGTGTTCACTAATGCTGTTTATACAGATTTGATTGAATGTAATAAAATTGTTTATCCTATATATATTGATGAACATCATTCCCAAGAGTTTGTGTCTACCAGCCATGGCATGGTTAATGAATCACTGTTTTGAACGTTATGTAATCATTTCAGACCTAGCTGACGAGTATGAAATAGACCCACATGGACATCACAGATGTCAATACACTTAAGAATCCAAAAATATCTCTTTCAAATACAGAATGGTTAGTACATCTAAAAAAATTGGATGAACTGACCATAGAATATCGTGTTATCAATTTGTAACCAACATATTGAAACATGAAAAGTCAGTATAAAGAATTGATCACTGTGAGCACTTGTGGTTCTTCAAATCAAGTTCTTGTATTTAAATGAGTGCAATGCTTATATTTATTGGTAGTGCAATCCTGATAGTTTTTCGACGTTCAGCAGATCGAAGCAAAAGTTGTGATCGAGATATCTATGCTGCCTGGAATAACTATTTTTACGGTGACATATAGTTATTTTATTGTTAAAAAAGGAGATGAATCTTAGGTAAGTTGGCAAACTAACAATTTTGGCGTTATTATTATTTTTACTTCGTTTAGGTAATTAGTATCGGATAACTGTATGGTTGACATCATATAATACAGTGTTTACAAGCTAATAAAGGATCGATTCACTATCGACATACACATAAATACTCCTAGGTAATCGGTGAATTCTATTGCAATGTATCTGTACCGCTCTATCACCTAATGCACGACGAAGTTTAAACCATGGATTCATATATAGATGCAGTCAATAAGATAAGTAAGAGAAAGCACGCCCCATTGAAAAATATCAATCGGTTGAAAAGTTATGAAAGAAAATGTGACCCGGAAACATCCTATAGAAAGTCCGCGCGTCAAAATCATACAGAAATGCCCGAGATAGCCAATTTCGTCAACACACTTTTCACCATAACTTTTGAACAGCTCAGCCAATTTCGCTCATTCACTTTGTGTGGGATTTCTCTTGCAAATATCTTTTTGATAACTTACAACACATTGTCAGATGTATCAGTCAAATGCAAGATGTATCAATGGAATCGGTTAACCAGCAAACCAACTTTACGTATGAGCAGTGAGCAAACTTGCCAAAGTATTCATGCTGGAGCATTCTCAGTATCAATGGTGAACCTGCAGTGTGATATGAGACGTTCAGCTGTACAAAGCAATTTAGCTTATACAGTATACCACACACATGTAGGGTAGTAAACGAAGTAGTCCACTCTGAAGCGTCAGGGATTGAACAAAGCTTAAAACCCATTGTCTGCTGTCTGGATACTACCACAACACTACCAAGATCATCTTCATCGCATTTGCGATAATTTCATTTGTCCGACTTTTCAGACCGAGAGTTAGTGGTAGTATCCCTTTATATCTTGTCAATTAATACCATGTATATAAATATTTATTAGATATATAGGTTTAGATATATGTATAACATGCCAAATTGTACAACATCAGAAACTGTCCACATGTTTTTTATCCTGAGTGACTGTTTCGGTGTACCAGAGACCTTGGTAATCGTTAAGGGCGCGTAATTCTCCGCAGATTCGTTTAAGCGTTTCTGTAGAATAAACAGAATAATTCATGTTCATTCTCCACCCTGTCATCCGCATTCAAATGGATAAGCAGAATGCTTTGTGGACACTTTTAAACGAGCATTACTGGAAGGGGGAGGCGAACCGTCGACTGGACAGGCAATCACAAAATTTTAATATCGTACAGACCCAACC
>CALYDH030000241.1:27500-113398 GCA_944474815.3 Schistosoma curassoni
AAATAAAAAATTTCTAATAACCCATTTTGTTCTTCCAATTTATGATTGATTGTTCTGATATTATTTTTAAACATAGGAAACAGATCTAAATTTCAAAATATAAAGCTTATAAACATGGATCATGTTACTATAGAAATAACAATTAGAAGTTATGTTGCTAAGTGAAATAGTATTCATAATTGTTCCTATTTAATCAATTCTCTAGTTACTATACAAATTATCAATTGATTAGATACCATCATTATTAACCTACTGTAATAGACAATGAATCAGCTATCGATTGACGAAATAAATTAGGAAAAGATATTGTAAATGGATAGGAACTACATTACAAAAATCATCAAACTAGATCATGAGGCAAGTGGTAACTTGAAATCTTGAAAGTAAACGGGAAAGGGGAAAGCTGAAGAACGCACTGCATCAAGAATTGGAAGCAGACAAGGAAAAGAAGACCTGGAAAGGTTAGCCAAGAACAGAGGTGGGTGAAGAATGCTGGTGAGCGGTTTATGCTCCTCGATGAGGAGTAACTTGCATAAGCAAGTAAGTTAGTAAGTATAAATGTTGACTTGAATATTTCACTCAAAAAACGATTGCTAATTATACTCATCGAACAAAAATTCCAAGTAAAAATCATACTCTTCCATATAGCATCCAACTATAGAATTAGCAGCAAACTTCTCAAAAATGATTGATCACAAACATATTGATTATTTAAAAAATGATCTTAATGGTCGAATTCATGGATCAACTGAAGCTGGACCACGATCCACGATCCCGCCTCACGAGATTCGAACCCAGGATCTATCGGGTCTCTCACGGGAACGCCTAACCTCTAGACCACTGAGCCAATATCTAACAGTGTTGATATCTAACCTCAACTAATCCAAGACATTGAGCGAAACATCCACCATTGTCTTCATTCAGTTACTATCTCAACTGACTCAATTGATCTCAACTACTAAATTTACCATAATATTCACAAAACCCTTTCTCATATTGAAATAATGATTCACTGCATGATTACGAATATGTAACCTATTTCAATTGATTACCTGTGTTTTCTTTTATTAAATCTTCAATAGTTTTATTCACATATCCAAAATCAGCTGAAAACAAAAATTACATTTACATTAAATGACTAGCAGGTGATTTAGCTATAAGGAGTTATGTAGTGATGCTGTTTGGAGGCTTATGCTCCTTTGTGAGGGGTAACGGGCATAAGGAGTAGTAGTAGTAGTAGTTATGTAATGAACGAAAAAACAAATAAGGACGATCGAATGTATTTGAATACAGAATTAGATAACACCTTAGTGAAATCTGAGAACCATACAGTAAATACTTCATTTGCATAATGTCAATCTATTGTCTCAGACTTGATTGTTCTTTCGTCTCAATACCAGTCATTCTCTGTTCTCCTTCGCTTTTGTTCGATCCTCTTAACCTTCTGCTGTCAGTTATTTCACTTTCGATTGATGATACACACTACTTATATCTGTTGATATCGGTAGCATACAAAACAGTTATATTTTAAATTCAATTGGGTTGGTTGGTGGACACAGAGAGTCTACCTAGAACAGTTGGATAACCCTGATTCTAAACCGATGGTGCACATGGACTTCGAGATCCTGAGGTAAGAAATGGCATATGAACCGATTATTGGCCACCGTCTACCACGAAACTTCATCTCCTTACATTACTGTGCTGAGAATTCTATATTGTACCAAAATATAATATTGAATAAAGCCATTAATAATAATAATAATAATAATACTCCACTGTGTTGTGGATTAAACCTGTAGGTTAAAGGCTGAGGATGTGTTCCTCTAGGAAAACCGCCTGTTCCTGTCACAGCACCCGGGAAGTATCACAGTCCACTCATAAATCAAGTGACTTGTATGCCCCTCTTTTACCAATATTTATGCGTTCAAATAAATCAATATATAAATCTCAATTGTTCACTTATAATCTTTATTAGTTCCGAACTACGAATTTGTGATGATGTATAACGTGCGTGATTATTTTTCTTTCATGCATCTACCCATCACATATTCAGAAATTGAATTAAACAGGTTAGTTTATTCAATACACTATTTCAAAATTTCTAGGATCAATGACCCAATGATAAAAATAAACTGGACAAACTGTTCTGTATACTACTGATGTCAACAGATATAAGTAGTATATACCATCAAACAAAAATGAAATGTCAACAGAATGTGATCGATATGAAACTGAAGGACGATTAATTGAGATTTCCTAAATGAATTATATACTGTAAACTATTCAGATTTCATTAAGACATTCTGTAATGATGTGTTCAATTACATTGAGTTTGGATAAAATACCAACAACAAAAAACTGTTTATCAAACATACAATAAAAGGTCATTTTCGACTTACAAAATGATGGAAGTGAATGAATAGGCAAGAAGAACATGTTTATGCAGAGTAATATTGAAAGGTACATTGTTAATGGAACCTCCCTCGATCGATCAATCGGTTCTCTCGGTACTCTCTCTCATTGTTCTCGTGCTTTTGTTATGTCATCAGTGAAGATTATTGATTGAACAATGATTAATGAAATAAAACAAAAGAAAATGATTCGTTTAAACTAAATCAAGTCATATTTTATATTGGATAGATATTTGCCAACTCTCAGGAATATACAAAGATAATATAGTAGTGTTATTCAAACTGAATATATGAGCTTGATAAGTAAAGATGAATAGTGGTTAGTAGTGGAATCCAGGACACGGGATTCGTTAGCTGGATGTATCTGCATCTCAGAGTTGATGCTCACTCTGGGACTCCAACCCAGTACCATTCGCTTCAAACGCCATCGCGTTATCCACTCAGCTACTGAGTCCTGATAGTCACTTGCTAATACAATGGCGAGAAGTTTAAATTCATTGGCATTGTTTGCCTGTATCTTTCCAGTGATAGCCACTATCCATCTTTGATTAGAATGCTTGTGACTTAAGACAACATCGAGGCGGTTCACACAGGATGCACGTATGACTGCAAGAGACTGATCAATCGCAGTCCTTAATAACAATGAGAAGATAATTAAAACAACACCAAGTGAAGTGAATAGATGAGCAATCATAGTTCGTTTAATTATTTCATATTACCTACCATTACGAATGAGTAAATGAACAATTATTATTAATTCGAAATATCTTCCTCGTATCTGTCACCTGAAAACAACATTTAAATAATTCATTTGGTATTGTTTTACTTGAATCTTCCCATTGATGTTTTAGGACTGAAATCGATCAGTCTCTTATTGGCATATGTGCACACTGTGCGTATGCATTGATATTGCCTTAATTCACAAGCATTATAAGCAAAGATGGATAGTGTTTAGCAGTGGAATCCAGGACGCGCGTTGCGTCCTGTATGGGACTCGTCAGCTGGATGTACCTGTATCTCAGAGTTGATGTTCACTCAGGAACTCGAACTCAGTACCGTTCGCTTCAAACGCCATCGCGTTATCCACTTAGCTACTGAGTCGTGATAGCCACTTGCTTGTGCAATGGGGTGAAGTTTAATTCACTGAGTATTGTTTTACTTGAATCTTCCCATTGATGTTTTAGGACTGAAATCGATCAGTCTCTTATTGGCATATGTGCACACTGTGCGTATACCTCGATATTGACTTAATTTACAAGTATTATAAGCTTGTATAAGCTTTAGTCTCAGAGTGAACATCAACTCTGAGATGCAGGTACATCCAGCTGACGAGTCCAAAACAGGACGAAACGCGCGTCCTGGATTCCACTGCTAGCCACTATCCATCTTAACATTTAAATAACTTTGTATCCTGAATATTTTCTTCTACTCTATCAATATCAATTATATAACCACACATAAAGAGCATTGTCATTAGTCTGTTAAGTACATTTATTTATTTAAACATAAGAACATTGGTACAAGTAGGCACTAAATACATATGAGCCACGTAAACCTCATGATTAATGTGAGGGCTGGGATACTGCCTAGCTGCCCAAACTGAAGTAGATTGTTTTCTTAGGGGCCACGCCCCGAGCATCCGACTTAAAGGTTTAATCCACAGTACAGTGGAGCAACTTTAGAAGATGCAATCTCACGGTAACCGGTGACCAACGATAGTTTCATGTGCCATTTGTTTCCTTAGGATCCTGGAACCCATGTGCACTTTTGGTTTTCCAACTCACCTGGATGGATCCTCCATATCCACCAATCCGGATAAGGAGCCAGACATTCGCTTTTCGTCCTCTCACTTTCGTAAACAACATTTTGGCCATAAGAGGGGAGTAAGTAAGACTTCGCAGGCAGTGGTTGCAGTTACAATGACAAATGTAAGTGAGTTACATAATTAATATTTATGCCGAATACTATCAGCAACAGCCTTCTGTGGCAGAGGGCAAATCAGATTCCAACTGATAAGCAAAATAGGAAAAGACGATGGAAATTGATAGGAAGTACATTACGGAAAACACCAAACTGCATTACGAGGCAAGTCCGAACTTATGATTCTGAAGAGAAGCGGCAAAGTGGAAGGCCAAAGAACACATTACGACGGGAAATAGAAGCAGATACAAAAAGGATGATTAGCAGTTGTAAGGAACTAGAAAAGGATTGGTCAGAACAGAGTTTGAAAAAGAATACTTGTGGGGGACCTGTGCTACTCCACGAGGAGTAACAGACGTAAGTATGTAAGTTATGTACACCAGACTGTTTTCTGATCAAAGACTTGATAAGATCAATTCGCTTGTTTGATAAGATGGATCTATTATGAAATTTCTATTCTGTTTTATTATTATGATCTAAATATTTTTTTGGTTCTTTCTCTTTTGTTTATTAACATACCATCAAAATGGAACCATTTTCATCTCATTTCTGATTTCAATTTTAATGTTATCAAGTTAACTATTCCCGCTTAACGAAACATGATAATTAACAGGAGTAGTGTTTCAAAACAGTCTTCTGAAGACAATACTCTATTGAAATTACTTTATTCAAACTTATAGAATTTGAGGTGAACTTTCTAAATTTAGATCACAGATCATGCAAAACGTGATCTGCAAGTGAACTATCAATAAGCATTGATATCAGAATGCTTGAAAATTGAATTGTCTTATTTCTTGTTTCACATTCATTCAGTCAAACATGCTCTGATGATTATTTGACAAAACACTTTTACTCATCAGTGCACTGGATATCGAGAAGTGAAAGATGACTATCTTCTGGTTCACTTCATCGAATCACAAGTAATCGAAATAGTGATGTTACGTAATACGTCATCATTGAATATCTGAAATACAGTTCAATAAATATTTATTCCAATGGTTAAGATCATGAGACAGTTGAAGCTAGACGACCATGGGAAACCTGGACGCACTGGACGGCCGTTCCGTCAGATGTGGAATGTCTGCCAAGAGAAGATAGAATTGAAGAGGATAGAAAAGGACACAATAAGCCATTGTAATAACAACTGAATTAAGAGAATCATGACGCACGTAAACCACAATTAAAGGATGATGTGCAAATAATGTATTTAATGTGATTTTCCTTCTCCATAAATAACAGGTTGATATAAGCCTTGTGAATTGAACTCGTCCTATGTCATCCACTCAATTGTCTTTAATTTTAACAGCTTTTGGCGTTTAGATAATGTGATCAGATCGTGAGAAAATTCTTGAAGTTCTGGTGAGAAACCGTAACACGTGGAGCTAATCCGTGTCGGTTAGAAACAGGTGTCTACCTCAGTAAAATGGAAGATGGTCGCGCAATTTCATGGATTGGTTGATGTTAGACATTATCACCATTGGATGCCAGCTCAGTGGTCCAGTACGTTAAATGTTCACGCACGAAACTGAAAGCCCTGACTTGGAATCTCGCGAGCGGGACCGTGGATGCTCACTGCTGAGGAGCCCCACAATAGGACGAAACGGCTGTCCAGTGCTTCCAGGTTTTCAATGGTGGTCTTACATCAACAGGTTCGTGATCTCAATCAAAAATGACCAGTCTCTACAACCCCTATACTGATACAAAATTTTATCTCAACTTTGTCATATTGGCGCAACACATTTCGAAAATTCAAACCACATATTCACTTGTTAAGGGGTTCATATTTGAACGAGTTTCGATAAGTTGATAAATGAAAATGCTCAAAGATAAAAAATAAAGCACTGTGAAACGTATCAATCCACTAGATAAATCAATGGTAATAAGATAGGTTGATTGAAAGTACAAATGGATAGTAACCACATTAATCGGGTTCAAACGTTTGTATGGCTAGAGTTACAAAAACCTGATTTTACATCTTGAACACTTTACAGACAAAGTCACTATAAAGCTGATTTATTGACAAACTGACTGGGATCCCAGACGACTATAGTTCCAAAATTAAAGTTAAGGTAGCAAAGTCTTATCATCAATGATTTTTACGTGTTTACAATCGGGCATAAGGTGATATCACGGCAAAAGAGGGAGAAAACGGTGAAAAATTGACCGATCTACAGAAAAAATGAGTAAAGTTATTATAGGACAATTCAAAGTCAATCAATAAATGTTCACGGGAACAGAGTTTATCTGTCACGATATTAATGTTTATGAAATTATCAGGGATTTACGCATCTATTTATAACTATTCAGTAGTATCAATTATATGCGCTAAATAAATAATCAGGGAATTTGTTTCATGTGCAGTATTATTATATAAAATTAGTTTTAATTTTCTAACTTTCTTTTGTCTTTAATTTAGTTTTTCATGTTTTGTGTAATACTCACCACAAGATCCTCCAGTTCGTAGACGTGAAAGTGGGAAGGTATTGCATTATATCGTATGTCAGTTCAATTTGATAAACTTGACTGTAATTTACAGAACGAACTGTTAGAACATAACCTCAAACATTTTGAATTATAGCAGATATCAGTTGATGTTCAAAACACAATGGGATGATAACCTGAAGTCACAAAATTAACACAACTCCTATTATTTATTTATACATAAGCCTATGTAAACACGACCACTTCCATTTACCATACGCGATAATATGATATGTAACGTTTAATTAATACAAACAAACTTGTTCGGTTACTGTTATTAAATTTCGCTATATTGTAACGGATTTGTAACCAAACAACGCTTCCAGAATGGCTATTAAATCACTCAAAGTTGTCAACAGTGTACAGTTTTGCAAATAAAATGAGCTGTCCTATACTGAATATCTAAATGTAACATGAACATGCAGTTCAAACAATAAATGTGCCGTTCATTTAACTGTGAAATCAACTGTCTAACGATCAAACACTCTCCCAAATTACACTACCATTATCAAACATCAGACCACACTTTATTTGAGGATAAACGTACAGAATAAACAGTACATGCAGTCGTTACGTGAAGTGTACAACTTCAAATGAAAATTGTTGTGTTAAGAGAAAGAGAAAAGTGTATCCGCTTTCTGAATACATCACAGTTTCATATGGAATACAACAAATACAAGTAGTGTTCTCCAGTGATCGGTCGTTAATGAAAGAGTTCAACTTTTCCTCAGATCAATTACTGGATCTTCAAGTATCAGATGTTCTTCATGTATACTATGTTAAGGGCAATCGCACAACGACAAAACAAATCATTAGTCTTCATTGTTTTTCAAATTGATATCAGTTTGTGATTAAGAAATGGACACATAATGCTCTCTGGTCTTATTGTCCATGGTAAACAGTGTTCAATTGTGCTTGTTAAGTAATGTATGGAAGTGATTGTAAAGATGATAAGGGAACATCGAATAGATGAATGAATACAAATGATTAGTGATTAGAAACTAGAGATACAGCTAATATGAAGAAACGACCAACATATAGATGTTCCAGTAAACAAGACAAATCTTAACAAATGGAATGTTTCGGTCTTCCATTTGAAGTTCTATGTTAACTCAACTGGATTCAATGAATTGTATGATTCACAGATTTACAACGGTCTTAAACAATAGTAACTAATGATATGCAACATTCTTTCATTCATCAAAGGAATTTTCCATCAAGTCTCACTAAATATTACCATATAGTTTACTTCATCTCACAAAGAATATGATAATCGTTGATTTATCAACTCATGTATCGAAACACTAAACACTAACGAAATGGTGAATCTCAGCATTAATAAATAAACATCGACACCATATGTCAGAATTATCCTGAAAAGACATTGCCATGAAACACATTGTTGAAGAGAATATATGGGTGAAATAATGAGATCGTTGAGATTGGATAACAAAATTTCAATCTACAAATAAGTAACAAACATAAGAAGTCAGATTTCGTTATCAGTTGTTTATCAACAGGGATGACATTATTGGCGGTCTCAAATATTTGAAAAACGTAAGAGAGAAGGGACTTCAAAATGAATAGAAACATCGACTGATCATCCATACAAATTACAAACATTACAGTTCGAATGTTTATCTTGTATAAGCAATGTTTAATACATCACGTATGTCTAAGCATTGTGCAATACATCAAGTATGTTGTATGTTTCAGCTGTGATTAATTCATCATGTTAATTGTGAATTGATGATTCACTACTGTTAGCAAATTTTATTTCATAACTTTTGAACGGTCTCGAAATAAACGTAATCAACGCTTCGTATTCGCCTTCTGAATAATATACCGTTGAGGTTAAATAGGACGGTTATCAAGACGAACCAGTATACGAAGTTTAAGGGATATATCGAATACCGACCACCACACGTTTCCCTTTGTGTATGTTAGGATACACAGCTACTTGGGCTGCTGCTACACTAGTCGTCTTCTTCTGCATTTGTTGGTGCGTGTGCGATAGGAGAGCCAGATCATCTGCAATGTCTAGATCGTTCGACGGCACCCATTGCCTGTATTTGCAGTTCGGCTGGAGGATCTTGAGGTTGAAGTGAGCTATGATCTTAAAACCACGGCCTACTGCCGGGTGATTGCAGATTGGGGGTTTGAAACTCCATGAGCTTTAAGAAAGACATTCACCAAGGTACAGACTGCAATTTTCATTTCAGTATAAACATGGAGTTTCACCATTACTCTAGATGGTCTACTATATTTACGATACTTCACAAACTGTACAAGCTCTCACTTGAACTAGTCATATATATTGTTTTTGATAACCATCACACCCAACCCCTTTCATGACAAAATATATTTATTCACTTCATACAACTACAAACATACTACAATGAATGAAGAGATATTTGTATACTGAAAATCGTATTTACTAAAATAGTGAGTAAAAACGAACATCATGATGTATGAAAATACTGGAAGCAGCAGACCTTATGACTGACATGACACCTAGTTTGTTTACATTAGCCATGTTTTCCTAAAATTATGATGGAAGTATAAACGTTGGTGCATAAGAGCTATGAAACAACCTAAATAATAATAAATACCACTACAAGCCGATAAATAAAACATGAAAGTTCATAAAAACCGTCTTGCTGATTGTTACGGGAGAACTGAAGACATTTGACTGATTAAAACCTTTTTATTGTATATGATTAATTTCACTGTGTTTTTGGATGTATTTATTTTACTTAACTTCTGAACTTGTTTGTTTATATCATTATTTTCGGACATTTTGGTTTCTGTTTGTTTTCGGTTTGGTAATTGAGAGTTTTTACTCCGGGAACCTACAAAATTGATGGTTTGTTTTGCAATCTTTATAATTATTGTTGTCAGGACGACATATGGGTCGACTATTTGTGAATTGCAAATAAACTTTGGTACCTAAATTGGAGTTTCGTTCTATTATTGATTTGGGTTCGTAAATTGCAAATAGATCGATATGCTGTACTTCAATAACACGAACGAGCAAAAACCTGGACGTAACACTGATGACAATGGATATAATGAATGTTTTGTCTCCACACGATTACGAATAGCGAACAATCAATTAAACCAGATTAATGTTTTGTGGCCAATATTTAATATAGTTCTGACGAAACAATCGAAAATCATGCCATTTGGTACTAGTTTGATGAAATCCTTTATGAGACAAATGGAAATATTTTCTACTCAAATTGTTTAAACTTGATCATCAAAACGTATTGGTAACAATACGCATTTAGAACATTGAATACGAATTTTCCGGATGTTTATATTTCGTGAACCAATTCAGTTAGATACGATGTCAAACGTGTAAATTGTATTTGAAAACGAGTGATGCTCCAGTTATTTAGTAAGACGGAGAAACAAGTCGAGTAATTGTGACAACAACTAAAATTGACGAGCATGCAGCAACATACGCCGACTTAAAAATAGACAAGCATACAAACAAATAAATGACTCAGAAACAATCAAAAGGTCTGCTTTATACGAAATGTAGAATAATTAGTGTGTATTTAACAACTGGGTGATGCAAGTTTAATTAAATGCTGGAAATGTGGCTGTGCTCTGTTTAGCCTAACCCAGCATTTCAAAACATTTAGCATTGATGATGTGATATTATGATCACTACTTCTGATAGGGTGAATAGATATCAACGATCGACAAGTAAGAAGCGTTTTGTTAACAAGATGATCAACGGTGTGCATAAGCAAGACGTTCACTGGAAACTTGATATTCCATTATTATATAGGCATCCTAAAATCATTCCGTTCGAAACACAGTCTATGTCAGTTAATGTGTTAAAATCATATGTGACATTTTTATGGCTTTTCACCTACTCAGGCAAACATCTGCATCTCCAAAAGCTACTCTTCATATATGTCACATCAAAACTCAATCTCACATGGTGACGACAGTTTTATAACTGATCATATACGGCAAAATATGTCAACACGACTTTGAAACAAATTGAAACGAGTTTATCCATATTTTAATTTTGATGAGTACATTGTGACTATTGCATTGAAAGCAAATATGATTACTGCCAACTAATAGCAAACCAATTAAGTCCATCAATTTTTCAGTTTTTGGACATATTTCGAAACATGACCCTCCATGCTTATCTGAGAATGAATCTTACCCATTCCTTAGACATGTTGTTGAGCATCTTGGGAGATTTCGTAACCCTAACTCACTTGTTTCCCCACCAGCAAATTCGCAAAAACGAAGTATTCAGCTGTCGAGAACGTTGGATAAAACTGGTATTGGTAAAGGAGTACTTTAAAGTTAATCATTTTAAGTTCGATCTCTGTGTGTACAGGTGATATGACGAATGACTGTTTCCAATTTGTTCACTTTTGTATTTATCGTGCAGATACTTGACATTTACGTTACTTTTCTGTTTGAGAGTTCCATTCCAAATATTCTTTGTTAGTTTTGGAACTGTACTGCATACATGACATGTTTACTCACAATCGACATCCACAATAATAATGCAACAGGTTTCTGAATGCATCATTTCCGGCGGCCAAACTTCAAATTCTGTATAAAACAACATGCTCAGTAACTCAATCAAAGGTTGATAAGCATTTCTTTTCATGTTATCGCCAATTGTATTTATAAATTTACGTGTACCTGCCAAAGCAGCTACACTGGCCGAACAGAAAGGGGGGCATATCTCAGATTTTTTAAACATGTTCCAAAAAGCCTCAGAACAAGAGGAAGAAAGACTCTAAATAGTGCAATCACCAAACATCTTCTTGATACAGGACATCAGATCGATACCCTGCAATCATTCAAGGTGATTAGTAAGCAGCCAAACTCCAGTCTTCTGAAGTTTGCTGAAGTAGTTGCTATCAGGCGCCAAAAGCCTGATTTATGTGTTCAAAAGGAGATGGTTATTAATCTTTCCCTGCCTTGGTGATTATTATTCCTTTGTTATATCTTAATATTTCTTCTTTGCTTTGAACTCTTTCTTTCATTTATCACACCATTGAGTTTTGTTCCAACCATCTTATTCTATCAACTGAACTCTACTCATTTTATTCCTATCAATGTTTACTTGTTTCTAACCGTTTGAACTGTTGTCACAATGTTCCTTCATCACATAAGGTATATATTTACAATATTCAGTCTATTAAATTTATTTACACCCTTGCTATACTATACGAATATGTCTTCAATATAACGTCCAATCAAACTCTTTCATGTAAGTGATTTAAACCCTTTATGTAATTATGATTCTTAAATATCACAGGTTGTAAGCAGCTGACGAGAACCAACGAAATAAAAATGAATTCATGCTATTCTGCTAGAATGTTTGTTCTTGCTCTTTTCAAAATGATAAAGGGAACTATGTGTATGAAATTTCCACAGGTGTTCAATCACACACTCTTAACCGTTTTCCATAATATGATACCATGCTACTCAGTTTTCATTCAAATCATAAGCATTTATGTTCTCACTCGCTCTACAATTCAAGTGAATATGCATCGCACCCGTCACCATTATGCTACACATTTTCATACCATTCTTTAAGATGATGGAGATTGGTTGATTTGCTCAAAATCAAGCGTCAAAATTGCTCTAATTACGAAATGTGAAACGTCTGTTTATAAATATATTACGGCTTATAATTAAGATCGTCTTGCATCTGAAAATCAGCTTTGGAGAAAATATCTTCGCTCACTATCGCAAAGCTACTCCGTGAATTTCGCTCCAATATCATCATTAAAATGTATACTTTATACTGTAAACTAGTGCTATCTTCCTTTTTCATGATGATTTCATTACGTCAAACTGTGTACAGTAACTTCACTGTTATGAAACGATAATCGAACTATTGTGAAACAACTTACGCATCTCAATAATGGTCACACACGGTCTTCACTGCTGTGATTTGTAGCAGGTTTCAACTTCACTATATTATACATCAACAAATATATGTCGACCGATTTAAAATTGTTTTCACTAGTTTTATTCTGAGATATCTGTGGACCTACTGCCATAAGAAACGTGAACATTTACTTCGTCGGATGGATCATATCCACTGAAGCCTTTATATTCTATCATGGAACAATTTCTAATCATAATATGAAGGTGGAAATAGATGACCTGCCATAAAATGTTTTGTGTTTTTCATACATCACATAGAATAATTAAACAGAAAATTGGAAATAATTTTCACCGAATATCTATATGAGATATCCTATTCCATGTACAGATAACGATACTTTAAAATTCATGTTAATTTCTGTTATTTATGTGAGTGATAACACACAAGTTTTGAACATTACACATGTGTGGATGTTTCGTGTTGTTGGTCAACCATTTGTTATTTGACATATTGCACAGATATATTTCAGTCTTCCTGTTTGAAATATAGTAGGAACGCTACTAAATTGATTATTCATGCTAGAAAGAAAATAAAATGAGATATGTATTGATATAATCCTCAACAAACAGATTCGTTCTTCACGATAACAATGTTTACATGCAATAACTCCTCCTGGAGTCCCTCCAGGGGCTACTGCCGGTCCCAAGCCCAGATGAAGGAGGAGGGTTGGGTATGGGGTTAGCGACCCCATCCCGTAGAATACTAACTCACTAAAGGGCGCTAACTGGAAAAAAATCATTCAAATCTTTTAAACTCTGCCCCGGGAGTCAGAAGGTTTTCATTTAGAAGAACTATGACGCCTCATGATGAAAGCTGAGTTCCTTCGGAAGTCACGTGGCCGATGACCCTTCTGACAACCAGATTAACCATTTATTTAGGTACATAGAATGTTCGTACAATGTGGGAGACCTGGGGAGTCTTCCAAATTGCTGCAGAAATGAGAAGATACAACCTAGAGGTGCTTGGGATCAGTGAAACACATTGGACGCAATTGGACAACAGCGACCAGCGTCAGGGGAGCTTCTGCTATACTCCGGCCATGAAGAAGAAAATCCCCTTTAAGCAAGGATGGCAGGATAATCATCAACATTTATATTATTATTATTATTATTCACAAACATCTTATGGGTACATAAGTGTTGTGAAGAAACCACTTCGGGTTTCTTCAAAAAATGCAGTAATACACAATTTTCAATAATGTTAGCATCATACTTTCTATAATTAAAAAGAATTTAGAGTAATAATAGTAGAGTTGTTAAACAGATCCAAGAAAACGTTTATTGCTGTGAAAGGAAGACAACGTGCATACATACATACAACAAATTCAAAAAAGTAACCTGCCGGATGTTAGGCTTAGGACAGATACTTCGAATAGAAAATGACACTTTTGTTGAGTAAGGATATAACAAAAGTTTGAGAAATGCAAATCATTAAACTTCCAGTTTGTAAAATGCACTTCAAGTATTTGTGGAGAGCGAAAGTCTGCTGTATTTTGTACACTCTGTCACACATATTAATACTGGTCTTTCAGTAAAATTTTTTGATTACGTTTGACAAAAAATTAATTGAATAAAACTCAGTATGACAACTAGTGAGAAGAACCTGATATAAACTCATACGATTTATGTTCTATGAATGCTGTCGTTTCAAAAATTTCAATTTCGTATCCTGATAAGGATATACTTACATTTATATAACATATCATGAGCGCATATTTTTTTTAACTGACTATACATCACCAATGTGGGTGAGGAAGTCCATTACAGATGAAGAGGAATGGTGCTACATCAGAGCATAAATTGAAGTCGTACTTTGAGCTTAATGCAGAATCTGAATCACCATATCGTGATAATCAGATATTATAGCTACTTTGATGACTGTAAAAATAAATGTAACTCGACCACATTTATGTACTAAAAGAAAACACTAAAGATTATCGGCTAACTATATCCATTAACGAAGTACGTTTACGTATTCTTTGATTCTAACTGCACTGTGGTGGACTAAATTTATAAATTTTTACTATTTTTATTGTGAATTTAGCCTGGTCAACTTAATCCATCATACTCATATACTCGAGCTTTTACCTCCATGTTGTATTCACTTGATTAGTCCACAATGGATATACGAGGTCGAGTGAAATACATATATGTATCGGTAGCACCATGCGATTAGTCATTGTCATTTATCATGAACTGAGTGCATCGGCTGAAATACCGAGTGAAAAGGTGGATTAATACTATGTAGTCGCCATCATACTTGATGGCAAAACTCTGGAAGATGTAGAATCCTTCACGTACCTGGGTAACATCATCGATTAACGTGAAGGATCTGATGCAGATGTAAATGTGAGGATTGACAAAACGAGGAAAGCATTCCTATAGTTGAACATATAGAACTGAAAACAACTATCAATCAATATCAAAGTCAGAATCTTCAGTACGAACGTCAAGACACTTTTACTGTAAGAAGCTGAAATGTGGAGAACTACTACAATAATCATCATGAATGTACAAGTATTTAAAAATAGTTGTCTACGCAAGATACTCAACATCTTTTGGTCGGATACCGTCAGTAACAACCTACTGTGGGAGAGAACAAACCAGCTTCCATCTGAAGAGGAAATCAGGAACAGACGATGGAATTAGATAGAACATACATTAAGGAAATCACCAAAATGCATCATGGAACAAGGCCTAACTTGGAGTCCTGAAGGAAGGCGGAAAAGAGGAAGGCCAAAGAACACATTACGTCGGGAAATAAAAGCAGATATGTAAAGCATGAATAACAACTGGAAGGGGCTGGAAAGGATTGCCCAGGACAGGGTTGGATGGAGAATGCTGGTGAGCGGCCTATGTTCCTTCACGAGGAGTAACAGGCATAAATAAGTAATTCTTAACTACTAAAATAAATTAATACTCGTCCAGTCAAAATCGTCTACTTGAATCTTTAAATAATCCATTTCAATAGTTAACATCCACTTTCATTAGCCTACAAAAAGGACTAATCTAAAGACAGTAATAAGTAACAAAGAAACAAACACTCTTTAAACATATTCATATTATTATTTGTTAACGGGACATAGACTGGATTAAAGTATGCTCAATGCACGATTGCTTTGTTGAACGCTGATTGGCTAATTCTTATCCAATCAGCGTTAGCCAATACTTAGTGAAGCTCTCTAGAAATCTTCTCATGTGAAAAACTATAAATATACTAACGTTTTCCCTATTGTGCTTCTTACTTCCATCTAACCTTGTTAGTTGGAATATAATCTCTTTTCCTATTCAACCGTGTTCTAATGTGGGGGGAACTTATCGAGTGAATCAGTGTCCGAGAATACTAAGCAATAGGAATAGCTGGGTTATAACCGTAAGAAAGAGATTATATTATTATTATTATTATTACATATTATAAATACAATCGTTTCATTATTATAAAGAATATTGAAATGATTTAAAAGTACATTTTGTTTTACAATTTAGAAAATATCAAAACAATAACAACACCCTTCCTACACACACACACATACACACACGTACACAATTGCAATTTAATTTCCTTTTATCTACTTTACTTTATTCTGTACATTGAGTGATGATGATAATATTAATCATAATTCATAAGAAAAATGCTTAGCAACTTGAATATTAAAATAATACAAATTAGTAATAATAACAATGGTGGTGGTGGTGGGATTGAATTTCTAGTGTTACATAATGATTGAAATCATGAATATCTATCTAATCATATATCATCAGTAATTACAAGTGTACTAACATCATCATCATCATCCTCCTTCTCATCCTCATCAGTATCAACATCAGCATGAATACCATCACACTTATGTAGAGACATTTGAAGAGCAAACTGTAAAAACATGTATACACGACAGTAGATTCAGTGTGTGTGTGTGTGTGTGCATGTGTACTCATGTTTATGTAATGTAGGAATAGTAATAAATGATTCCAAAAAGAAAACAAAAAGAGAGAGAAAGAGATTGTTTTCACTTAATTACAATGGAGATTAATTATCCTGAGTACAAGTATGTAATTGAATGAATAAATGATGAAATGGATCATTTTATTTTGTTTTATTTCATCAATAAGGTTTTGATAAAGATGACGGAGTTATTTCATGTGATGTTGTTAAATATCCACTATGTAAACTACCTGATGCTGGACCAGCTGTTAAATATGTTGTCATTGATTGTGGTACATTAGCAATAAATAAAGAATGACCTTGATCTCGATAATCTGCCCAAATAGGATATGTTTCAAGAATTGAAGTCACCTTTAAAAAAAAAAAGACAAAAGGAGGAGAAATATCAAGGAGATAAGTAGGATCAAGATGCTCTACAAGTGTTTGGAATTCGACAGCACTTTAACTAGTAACACATCTTTTATAATCGAAACGTACTACTAACCCAGTGAAATCAGAAGCGGAGATTCGAAGATATATTTGATAGGCTATCGATATATAGAGAAGTGATTGATCTAAACTGGTTAATGGTTGTAGGAGAGGTCGAGGATAGCGTACCCACTCGTGATCTGGTGTGGATGCATGATCGAGCACCTTCAGTTAGGTAAGTTCATTAAAACTATTGCAGTCAGAATCAAATGTCAAAGACTTATAAAGCTATTGGTATCGGGGATTTCTTTAAATTCTTCATCTAGAGCATCTTCGATTACTGAAATATAATTCACTAGTTGATACTTATCTAACTACAATTCAATTTATCATGTTTAGTATTGTGATCATCAATGTCATATATGATTTGTTTATTAAATATACAAATTGTGCTAATAAGGTTGTTGGTGAAACTTAAGAAAAACTCTCGGAGAATCCAGAAGAAGTTGGGGAGGAAATACACTAAAGTATAAAGCTATTTTAAGTTGCATGAAACGATTCAATGAGGAGAATGAAAACCGTAGAAGTTATTAAAAGGAAACAACAAAGTTGAACTCGGTTATTGATAAAAAAAAAACGTAAAAGACCTCTTGTTATCATACACTTTGAATGATTGCTAGTGTAATGAATTCGAGGAAAATTTCCTGTGTACATCATTCTAACAAAATATTAAGGGTCGAGAAATGTGACATCTCAAAAGTCGAACTTCTGGTAACGATCGGTGATCAATTGTACAATGGAAACAGTCAGTCAGCCACAAAGTAGGACCAGGCGCATATATGCATCGGTCCGAGTTGCCATACCCCATTATCACAAGATTAACACCGGATTCATAGAAATAGTTAATTTAGTGGTTGTAATATATAAAAGAAAAGAAACGAGAACGTTGAACTCTATTATTGATGAAAAAACACGTAAAAGATCTCTCGTTTTTATACTGTCATAGGTGACGTAAGATGGCAAAAGCCAAATGAACTTTCTGAATTCGTGCAGGAATTTCTTCAGACACCAACCCATTTGGGCTGATCAGACTTCCAAGATGCGTGAAGTTGTCAACGCGTTCAACTACTTCACTCCCTATCCTTAGTTCAGGTGTTGATGAAGGCCAGTCCTGAAGCAATAACTTGGATTTAGAAGGATAGAAACGCATCCCAAACATCCTGGCATTGTTGTTTAGTGCTACCAAGAGACTCTGCATTTTATCAGCGTCTTGACCGAACAGGACTATATCATCTGCGTATTCTAAGTCGATAATTAGATCTCTTGGAAGGAGATCAAAGCCCGAGAATTCAGTAGACGGAGATAGTAAAACAGAATTCTGCATAAATTGCCAGTAATTTGAAGTGGATAAGATTGAAAGATATACTCTTAATTTTGTCAAATGAAGCCCTTTTATCTTAACCATGATTCGTGCATTTATTCGACAGAGTGGTATATATACAGTTTGTTAAAATGTGTACATTATCACAATTACCTTAGCACCATATATAGCACTGTATTGCATAGCTTTTAATGCCTTTATGAGATAGGCTCGAGTTTGTCCGGGTTCTCGTACTGAAGATGGGAAACCATTTTGGAGCATACGTAATATAAAACCGATAAGATCATGTTTTAAAGCCTAAAAATAGAGGAGAGAGAGAGAGAATGAACAACAAATAACCACAACAATATAATCAGTTAAGTTTACAATTGGTGACCACACATTTTAAATATCGACAATATATTTTCTCAACAGTGTTTTCGTCGCATAATGCATATGGTGAGGTAATGTAAAGTTTTTGTATTTCACCTTGTATGCTTGAAGTTTAATGTACTTCTGCCTTATTTTGTTAATCAGTCATCATCAACATAGAACCTGTGCGTTGACTCAAGAAGCCATGCCACATTAGCACAATGAGATTAGTCAAAGATATAGTAAAAGTTAGATGGAGTCATACCATTACATACCATCTTCAACAATGTAGCGATGTCAGTTTGACTGTAAAAGTACAAGTTTACAACGCGTAAGTAAGAGAAAGTTTGTTGTATGTTTGTGAAAACTGACCAATTTGAGCGGAGAATGTTTTACAATGCTTTTTATCTAGTCATCGTTGTCTCCAAAAGATTACTGACATCCAATGCCAATACCATGTTAGTTATACTGAAGTTTAGTGATGTGTATTAAGGCATAGTGATGATCATTCAATCGGTATCACAATCCTATATCATCGACTCCAGTAGCGTGAGCATCTTTCAAGGATTCCATCCTTGTGGTTTTCAAAAAGTTCACTAAATGCTGACCCTGGTACGAGGCGGAAAAAGCGGAGAAGTGTTTAACCTGTGAAATGTCACCATGGTGTGAAAGGTAGCTGTATAGGAATAAGGGATCTGTCGGTACATCAGAACTCCTTGTTTAAAGTACTGAAAACCTCACAGTTCAGTGACTTGAGACGTTCAGAGTAGAAGCAAGTGGCGATCGTACTATGGTTTTGTATTACATTCTTAATGAAAGTGAGTTGAACTAAGTAGACGAAAAGAAATCTATTTGGATTGTAACTGTAATTCAAGTCACCAATAATTAAAGAAGGAAAAAAGCAGTTCAGAGAAGAAAGTTTTCTTTTCGACAATTTCATTTACTTAAGCTATACAATCATGATGATTGTCATAAATTTAAAATCCGTTACTGAAAAGAGATGAAAAAGTGGAAAGCTGAAGATAATTGTCCAACTGATAGATGTTAAAAACAGAATAGTTAAAATAAATTACTATTATTATAGTCGTTGTTTTATTAAGTACAATGTGTTCACAAGTGACTAGCTTCATGTGGGAATTCTCGGAATTCTAGTGAGAAGCCGTGACCAGTGGATCTAATCCGTGTTGGATAGAGACGGGTATCTACCTCAGTACAATGGAAGATAGTTGTGAAATATCGCGGATTGGTTGAGGTTAGACATTAACACCGTTAGATGCCGGTTGGCTCAGTGATCTAGAGTTTAAGCGTTCGCGCATGAGACTGAAGGCCCTGGGTTCGAATCTCACGAGCGGGATCGCACTGCTGATGAGTCCCACGATAAGACGAAATGGCCGTCCAGCGCTTCCAGGTTTTCCATGGTGGTCCGGTTTCGATTGACTCATGATCTCAATCAAAAAAGTCTATTAGTGGTTATTTTGTTATGCAATCATCGTTATCACGATTATTTCATTCATCTGTTTAAAATTTGCTTAATTTTAACAGTTAGATTCATGAGTCGACCTGAGCTAGACCATCATTGAAAATTTTGGAAGCACTGGACGGCCATCTTATACTAGTGGGCTTGTTTAATTCTCAAAACTTATACAAACTCTTCAAAACTTTCATCTAGTCAATTATGAATTGTCAATACTTATCAATTGATCACTCACTCTATCACTCTTTTATATTTAAATTTTATATTAACTTCTTGACAACTTCTACATTGATCAATACATCCAACTTATAAGTTTTCGGGAAGTTCTACTCGCAGCTTTCTCGCGGTAGGGGTGTTGTTTACGAAATTGAGAGGATGAAAAGCGAATGTCCGTCTCTGTAACCGGCTGGGTGGATATGGAGGATCCACCCAAAGGAGTTGGAAAATCCTGACTACAAACCAATGGTGCACATAGGCTTCAGGATCCTGAGGGAACGAATGGCGTATGAATCAATTATTGGTTACCCGCTACCATGGGATTGCATTTCCTGACGTTGATCCACTGCCTTGTGGATTAGACCTTTAAATCAAAGACACCGGGTGTGTCCGCCTAAGGAAACTATCTGGTTCGGTTTGGGCAACCGGGAAGTATCAAAGTCCACATACAAATCAAGTAACTTGTGTGGTGCGCATATGGATTCGGCGCTCCTTTCTACCGATATTTATGTGTTCAAATAAATAACTTCATTAAACTAATGTCATATTTCATTATATTTTAGTTATTATTAAATCAATTTTTATTTCCTAATCTAATATCATTTCAATAGTCATTTAAGTTCATATTATAATCATGTGTCAATGTGACATTTTAGTATGAACAGAGTTGTGAGAACAGTTGATAAGAAATTATGAAGCAAAATGAATTCATACTGTGATTTGTGCTACTGATTTCTATGGATATAAGTAGTATGTATCATCAATTGAAAATGAAATATCTGACAGCAGAAGGTGAAGAATATTGAAGAAAAGCGAACGAGAACAAAGCATGATTGGTATGGAAATGAATGAACAATAAATTCTAAGACTATTGATTGACATTTTGTAAATGAAGTATTTACTGTATGATTCTCAGATTTGGCTAAGAGATTCTGTAATTGTGTGTTAGAAAGAGGTTCAGAGGTTCTGAAATCATAATGTATACGATAGAAGAAGTCATCCATATGACTCCATAATAGTCGACCACTGGAGCCATGATAAGTTCAAAAAAACTCTTTCAGTCTCGATCATGTAGCTTCAATATTGTTTGTGTGCACTCCGGTTGTTGAGTCCACAAAATGCCACTTATGGATAACGACACGATGCAGTCAGTCAGTCAGTAACAACGTACAACTTCGTACGTACGTTCATCAGTTCGAGTTGCCACACAACATTAGCACAGAGATGCAGTTGTCGATTCAGATCCCGTAGTGGTAGAGGCGGTAAGAGTATAAGCAGTAATCGGAAACATTAGGGTTTGAAGATGTTATTCAAGGAGTAATATACAGCGAAATAAATTTGGAAAGAGAAAAAAAGACACAGGAAGAATTCAGAAGATTAGAATTTGGGAGAACACAAAGAGTGGATGCACCTGCGCCATTGCAAACGATTTTGAGCCATGTCATTCAACACCTCCAACCATCGGTTGCTATCATCTCGCGGTCCCCAACCACGTAGTCTACACCTACCAACATGACTCAGTCCACTTGTCAGTGACTTCATGGATTTGTGTCATGTTTTGGTTTGGCCGCCCCTAGCTTTATTCCGGTCTACTCCTATACCACTGAACATAGCACGTCGAGGTAGTCGGTCGTTCGGCATACGTAACACGTGTCCCAGCCATCTCAACTGATGAGGTTTCACTACTTCATCAATTGATTCGCCATCCTTACCTAGTACCCGTTTCCTAACAACTGTGTTACTTACTCGATGGTCCCATGATATACGAGCAATGTTTTGAAGACACCTATGATCGAATACTAGTAACCTACAGCACGATGCACATAACCACCTCTATGTAGGCATCAGTATGCTCTCCAATCACCTGTGTTACGGGTGCTTTTATTATCCAGTTCGCAACAATTGTTATAACTTGCTTTAGTCTCAATCTGAATCGAGTAGATGTTTAGATGGGAGTAGATAATACAGAGCTCGAACCTGAAACATAACGATTAACTTTTATAAAGTACAATAGAATAAATTATTAACACAATATAATCTGAAATCTTCTACTTACTTGTTCAATTAATGGATCAGAATATTGTGTATCAAATAGACAAAATAATGTTTCACCAATTAAACCTAATTCTTCACCGATACAACGATTAACAATACGAATTAAACCACTAATTGTATTACTTTCTGACATTGATTGTACACATAACTAAAAGAAATGAAATACAAGCAAACAAACAAATACACAATGAATACACTAATGAATGTCAATGCGTATATATTTCATTATTATTCTGGATCATATTCATAGTTGATTATTTCACGTAGAGATGAGCTCAGTCCATGTGTCTTAAGCCAAATTGTTATAGTGATTGTTATTATGTAATTGGTTATTTTCATTTGTTCTTCATATTCAAATGGATTGTCATGTCTAGTTGACTTTGAATCATATGGTTGATTGGCTTTTTTTCTCTCGTTTAGATTAGTAGACCAGAGACACGTTGATAAGCTTAATTAATTTTAGTCAGTCAGTCAGCTACAACAACTATGCCAGACATGTCGGTTGAAGAGTGGTAAGACTAAAAGTAACAAACCCAAGACGAAATCGTACTGCTGACTGTAAAGAGGTGTGACGTCAGAAAGGTGTTTCCTTCAGACAACCAGCATGACAGCGATGCTGCTATCCCACAAGAAGGGGTCGGACTAGAAAAGGTTGACCCTAAAAATGCACACCTTGCCTTACCCCACAAATATCAGCCTCCGGTGGTAAGGTCTCAACAAATAAGGAGCTAACACAAAAAGCACTCATAAAAAGGTCGTGTGTAACCGACCTTAAGCACTTGTCCCTTCTGCACTGCGGTCGCGCTCTCGGGTCACTAAAACCACCTCAAATCCTATTTCCTTTTCAGGTACATACAGAACCCTTCCACGGTGTAGGCAATCTGGAAGTGATAGCCGCCCTCATACGTCTAACAGCACTCAAGATACAACTACGCCATTGTGTTCGATTCTGAGCCATGTCACACAGAGTCTTCAACTATTCGTTAGGATAGTCACTCGGACCCCAACCAAGCAGTCTGCATCTACCAGTATGGCTCAGACTACAGGTTAGTGACTTCAAGCTCGGATGTCACATTTTGGTTTGGTCGCCCCTAACATTCTTCCAACTATTTCCAACACTAGACAGCATTGCGCGTCGTGGTAATCGCTGTTCAGCTATACATCACACGTGGACTGTAAACTCATTTGAATATCATATTTTTAGAAACTTCCTGATACTTTTACAATTTCTTGAATCCAGAATTTCGACATTTTCTTAATCGAATTTATCTCCATGGTTGTTTACGTGTACAGATATAACAGTGACGACACATTATTCTGCTTCATGGATAATCAGTGCTCGTATATGATATTTCACACGATGTTGCTATGTTCGTGTATTGTTAAATACAGCTCTCCCTCTAACATTCAAGAAAATATCAATACAACTCAGTAACTAAGCAATGATTTATAAAGTAGGGTAGTGTGATTATAGAACTACAGTGCCACGTTTTTTATTCCTTAAAGTGCATGCTATCGAATAACACTTAGTGATTGGTTATTAAGTAAACATTTCTGTTATATCACAAGTCACCATCAGACCAAGTAATTTAGTGGTAGCATTCATGACTGCAGCACACTTAAATAGACATCAATTCCCTAAACATTAGTCATACTGACAAGTAAAAAGTAGAGTGAAACATAGACATTGAGCTTCTTCTCGAATGCCTTTAACTACCTGATAAAATTTGTTAAATGATGGGGTGATAGAAATCGCGTTCTATGTAAAAAGGAAGATAATGGTGCTGGTTGTTAGCTTTTGCAAACTTGCGTCACTTGTGGCGTAGGCGAGATACCCTTCTGACAACCAAAGGATATGTTAACTGCACAGTAGTTCGCTCCTTCCTACCGTATGAGTATGGCCGCTAAGGAAAGAGGATATTCGTGGGTTATCAATATTCGTTTATAGGCGTCTTCGAAGCGTTGCTAGTGCATTCTGAGACCACTGAGTCTGGTTTGGGAATAAGGGACTAAGTAAGAATAGAAAATCGATTAAAGAGGTAGTAAATTTCCATCGACCAGCCACCGCTTACCTGTATGGGCGATGTTATTTAGTGTTAGGAGTTCACTAGAGGAAAGCTAGGAAATCAGTCCATGAAGTAACTGACAATTAGACTTATAAATGTTAATAGGTATAGACTACCTTATTGGAGTCCACGTGATTATCCTAACTAATGTTTAGAGACTTTGAATGACATGGCTCAAGATCGTTTGCAATAGTGCAGGTGCATTCATTCTTTGTCTTCCTCCAAATTTTGAGATTCCAAACTCCTCATAACCCTTTTTGTCTTTATTTTACTAATTTAGATCTTGAATCGTGTCTTCGATGGCTAATCTTTTTAATCAGTGTTCATTTCGTTACAACCTCTACTATTCTGGGATTTGGCCTGACGATTTCATATCTCTATGTTGATAGGGTATGGTAACTCGAATTGATGTACATACATACCAGGTTGTGGGTTGTGACTGAATGGTCCTGATAGTGGCTCCTATTTTGACGTCGTAGATGGACTTGTTTATAGTAATGACTTAATCAAGCTATAGCGGTCGGGTAAATAGTTTCATTAGGTCGTACCATGCCAGGTAGGCTGGTTGCAGAACTGTAGGGTGGAAAGCAGTCAACAGTTTTTCTCCTCACAACAGGAAAATGAGGTTAGTGAAGGTTAGGTTCAGAAATGCCAGTTTTCAACTTACCCCACAGGCTTCCACCGAAGGCGGCAAGGCCTACTGAAGTACGGAGCTAATACATCACAAACTTCTCATAGAAAAGTTGTGTATGACCGGTCTCAAGTAGTTGTTTCAAGGGCTTAACAGTAATTTTTTACGGTCGCTAAAACTACTAATAATTCAGTTTCTTTCTAAGGTTCTCCCCAATAAGAAATATCCTTCGATGGTGTGGGCAACCAGAAATTGACAATAGCCCTCATACCTCTAACAGCACTCGTGATCCTCTACACTATTATCGAATCCCCTCGTTACTTAATATTCATTTTATTCCTACTATCAAACCTTCTATGAAGTGATGTCAGTCAACTTATTATTAACAAGTAAATTACAAGACAATTTATATTGTGGAAACCAGGGAGGATTGGACAACTGACTGATTGATTCTATTATGACGAGACTCATTAGCAGTATGTATCTAAGACTACTTTATACTAAGACAACACAACTATCTTGTACTCCCATGTTTCACTTAATAACTGTTTAGCTTGAGTGACTAAATAAGAAAATTTGTAAAAGCTTTTCATTAAGAATAAAATATATCCCACTAAAACTTACTTTACTTGCTGACATCTGATGTAAAATGATGACAATCGCTTTAGCACCTTCTGGATCATCGACTTTTGCTAATAATTCTAAAACTCTATGTACATTACCAGATCGAGGCAAAGAATCCGTAAGACCAGGACGATCAGTCAGTACAGTTTTACATGCTCGAGTTAATAATCTAACTAATAAAGTTGAATTTGGTAATTGATGTATTGCCTAGAAAATAGCAAAAACGGATATGAGATACAGGGATAGGAATTGCGAAATAATAATCAGTATGATAATGCATTATAGTTTAGGACGTATTGCAACTGTACTTTAATAAGAAAACAAAATATACAGTTAAAAAGTGATTTCTATGTCATTGAAAGTATGTCAACAAAGTGGATTAAGTGATTGTGACAATCAGCTTTCAATTATCAACTCCCAGGTTACAATTCATATACAGCCATAAACCAAATATGCAGTTGAACTTGTATTATTGTAATGAATCAATAGACCTACATTAGAAAAATACATCGCAACAAGAGAGATGAGTTAAACGATACCTTACAGTTAGAGTAGTGTTGTAGTGAACAGAACACGGGTGGGGACAATCGAATGTATCTAGCATAAAATTACGGAGTTACTTGGTAAAATAGAAAAAACATATAGCAAATCGTTAATTTGCAAAATATCAATCCATCATATCAACCTGGACTGTTCCTGTTGCAATCATCAATCCATTGTCTCACATTTCATTGTTCATGTGTTTTCTTACAAATTGCATTGTGTTTCCGCTCTTCCTTTCTTGATCTTCCCCCATCTTCTGCTGCCAGACATTATGTTTTTAACTCGTCATATACTACTTATATCAATATAAGTAGCACGCACCACAATGTGTTAACATAAAAAAATAACTTTGTTAAATACTCATTACAAAATATACAAATTATTCATAGTCAATTTGGTTTCTATGATAACAATGTGTATCAGCTCAAGTTTTTATATTCCAATCAGTACAATGAGATTAACAGTAAAGTAATCGAAATAATGATTTAGTGTATGCCACGTATATCGACATAACACCAATTACAAGTGAAATGCTTGGGAACAGAACAGTGGGAAGATCGAATCGAAGGAACGATAAAGTTTGAGACAATTGATGGACGATTTGCAAATGAAGTATTGAACTCATGGTTTTCACATTTCATGAAAGAACTCTGTAATTTAGTATTAACATACAATTGATTGTCCCCACATGTGTTCTCGTTCACTACAATAGTACTAAGTAATTCATAATGAAAATGACTAAATATTGAATGTATGTTTCGAGAAAACGAAATGAAAAGAAAATATGTATGAAATAGCACTGGAAAGCTGTAAAAGGAGATAATACGTGAATGCATCTGAGTAACTATATTCAATGCTAACCGATGAAACAAATCAAAATAACCATAAGAATTTATCTATAAATGAATCTCTACAGTTTATACATAACACAATACATCATACTAATTGTTCCTTATATTAATGTATATTGGGTAACTTCATGATTTGATTATAGACTTTTCTCAGTATAACTTCATTAATGAAGTACGGTCAGTCATCTACAGCGTAGGACCAGGCACAAATATGCATCAGTTCAAGTTACCGTACCTCACTCATTAGAATAACAAGATAAACACCGAATTCATAGAATCAGTTACTTCGATGGTAGTAAAAAATAGAATTCATATAACGATATGATACAGAAAGAAACTGTGGTGTGAGCTACTTATATTCATATAAGTAGTATATAACGTGCGTTAAAAGAACGTAATGTCCGGCAGCAGAAGATGGCGAAGATCAAGAAAGGAAGAGCAAGAGCACAATGGAATTGTAAGAAAACGCATGTACAATGGAATGGGAGACAATGGATTAGTGTTTGCAACGGGAACAGTACAGTTTCATATGATGGAATGATATTTTGCAAATTGACGATTGACTTTATGGTATTCACATTTTATTGAGACAGTCTGTAATTTTTGTGCTAAATACAGTCGATTGTCCCCACCCGTGTTCTTGTTCACTACATTTGGTGTCGCTGCCAACCAGGGAGGAGGAGTGTGCTGTTCTGCGGACGCCGTTGCGGGCCTGGAGTTGAGGTGCCAGTTGGGGCAGTCTGGTGCGGAGAGGTGGCGTCTGGCGGGGCTGCGTTGGCTGTAGCGGGTGCTGTCGACGGAGTGGAGCGTCGGGACGCGCGGCTGCTGGGCGGACATCGGATGTAGATGGCTCAGCAGGCCGGTGGAGTGCGGATGTCAAGCGTCCCAGGTGCCGGGTGGATGCGGGTTGTTGTTGCCACGGCAGGTCGACAGAGCTGTGGAAGTCGGCGCGCCGCAGACTCGACATCTTGACGGAGAGCGTGGCACAGACTGCAGAGACGGAGAATGTTGCACGGCGAGCATGAACCACCACAAGGACGACTGCTTTAAGGGGGGGACGAGTGTGGTGTGAGCTACTTATATTCATATAAGTAGTATATAACGTGCGTTAAAAGAACGTAATGTCCGGCAGCAGAAGATGGCGAAGATCAAGAAAGGAAGAGCAAGAGCACAATGGAATTGTAAGAAAACGCATGTACAATGGAATGGGAGACAATGGATTAGTGTTTGCAACGGGAACAGTACAGTTTCATATGATGGAATGATATTTTGCAAATTGACGATTGACTTTATGGTATTCACATTTTATTGAGACAGTCTGTAATTTTTGTGCTAAATACAGTCGATTGTCCCCACCCGTGTTCTTGTTCACTACAAAACAATTAGCCAGTAGAAAGAAAGACGTAAAGTAATTTTAATCTCTTAGTTTAGGGGAAGACAAAGTGTGTATACGCCTACCCCATTGTGATCGACTTTGAGTTATGTCACATAGAGTCTTCAACTATTCGTTACGATAGTCACGCGGACTCCAACCAAGTAATCTGCATCTACCAGTATAGCTAGGACTAGAAGTTAGTGACTTCAAGAACTGATGCCACCTTTTGGTTTGGCCACCCCTAACTTTCTTCCAACCATTCCCAATACTAGTCAACATTGCGCGTCTTCGTAATCAGTGTTCAGGCATATGTAACACGTGGCTTAACCATCTCAGTCTATGAAGATTGACAACCTCATCGACTGACTAAGTAAGTATGTGGATTTCACACGGTATGAAAACAATCCACTCAAAAAGGCAGACATATTTTTGTAATTAAAACTATTGTGTACTACAAAAACGAAAATATTTCTTATAAACTCTTCAATAATTTTTTTTTCATAAAACGATATTCCCATTTAGTGAACTGAATGCAACACTACATTAGAGATCAAAGAATACATTGAGTATTCGATCATAGGTATCTATTCCTTCAATTTAGAGAATCGGATAGCAGTAATAACAGTAGACGGTTTCACTAACATTTATTCTCCCAGGTTTATAGAATAGATAGATTGTGGTTAGCAATAAGTTGAGATGGCTGGGACATGTGTTACGTATGCCCAACCACCGACTACCTCGATGTGCGATGTTCAGTGGTATAGGAGTAGACCGGAATAAAGCTAGGGGCGGCCAGACCAAAACATGGCACAATTCCATGAAGTCACTGACAAGTGGACTGAGTCATGTTGGTAGGTGTAGACTATCTGGTTGCGATCCGCGAGATGATAGTAACCGATGGTTAGAGACCCTGAATCACATGGTTCAAAATCGATCGCAATAGCGCAGGTGCATCCACTCTTTGTGCTCTCCTAAATTCTAATCTCTTGAATCCTCCTTGTCTCTTTTTTTCTCTTTCCAAATTTATTACACTGGATTATACTCTCTAAATAACATCTTCAAACCCTAATGTTTCCGATTACTGCTTATACTCTTACTACCTCTACCACTACGGTATTTGCATCGACGACTGCATCTCTGTGCTAATGTGGTGTAGCAACTCGAACTTATGTACGTACGTACGAAGGTGTATGTTGTTACTGACTGACTTACTGAGTAATAAAACCCTAAATGAATGTTTCATCCTTGTTTAGACTCATCATCTAGATGTAAGTATGTGTTTATTTACACAAATGTAAACTACTCCCTTATAACAATCAATCAAATAAATATAAAATTTCTTCTATTTACCTCAATCCATTTTTCCATACATTCATTTAAAAATAATTCCGGATTACGTAATGTCCAACCAGGATGTGATATATATAAATGTAAATAGACATTAGCTATTTGAATTGGACCAAGACATGCAACATATTGAGCAATTTCATTTGGTTTATTTTTATTCTCTTCATTAGCTTTTTTAGCGATTACTTCTGTATATGGTACTTTAAATGAATCGGATAAATTCCATTTGATATTACGATCTTCAAGTTGTGAATGATAGAAACTATTAAAAAAGGAATTAAGTAGACAATGTGTGTGTGAATGATTAAGATATTGAAATAAAACAAACATCAATTCAAAAGTTTACAAAATCTATTTGATAAATATAGACTATGGTTAAGATCATGAGTCAGTTGAAGCTAGACCATCATGGAAAACCTGGAAGCACTGGACGGCCGTTCCGTCCCATTGTGGGACTCCTCAGCAGTGGGCATCCACGACCTCACCCCGTGCGAAATGCGAACCCAGGACCTACTGGTTTCGCGCGCGAGCACTTAACCACTAGACCACTACTGAGCCGGCATCCAACGGTATATAGACTATACATAGACTATTTGGTTGGGATCTGTGTGACTATCATAACCAATGGTTGAAGACTTTGTGTGACATGGTTGAGAATCAATCATAATGGTGTAGGTGTACATACTATTTGTCTTCCGTTAAACCATGAGTCCCAAATTGCTTGATACCTTTCTTTCCACAAACTAATTCTTTCTTACTGTACTATATCCTTATACACAATCTTTCTTTTATATATTAATACCATCGAAGTAACTGATTTTATGAATTCGATGTTGATCTTGTTGTGTTAATGAGGTGTGGTAACTTGAACCGATGAATATATGTACCTGGTCCTATGTCGTAGCTGACTGACAAATACACAAACTCAAGGGGACATAAATTTAACTTAACAAAAATTTAGCGTAAATCTTTAAAATGTGTTAACCTCCACGAAGATCTTCTAACTCCCAGAGCAGAGTTTAAATGGTTTGAATTATTTTTTCTGGTTAGCGCTTTTTAATGGTTAGTTTGCTACGGGATAGGGTGGCTAACCTCATGCCCAACCCTCCTCCTTTATTCGAGCTTGGGACCATCTAGCTTCGAGAGATATTTCTCGGAGTTCTAGTGAGAAGCCATGGCCAGTGGAGTTGGACTGTGTCAAGTGAGGTAGTTGCCCACCAAAGACAATGGAAGATGGCTGCACATTATCGTGGACTGGTCGAAGTTGGACATTAACAAAGTTAGATGCTGGTCCAGTGGTTTAGAAGTTAAGAGTTCGCGCGCGAAATCGAGGTTTTTTTGGTTCAAATCCCGTGTGTGGGATCGTGGATGCATGCTGCTGAGTCTCATATTGTGACGAAACGGTCATTGAGTGCTTCCAGGTTTTCAAAGGTGGTCTAACATTGATCGATTCATTATTTATAAGCTCTCAATGGAATGTCGCATCCACCTTGAATGAGTTATCTCAAAAAAAAAAAAAAACAGTGTGCTCAACAAGTTATGAATGTTCTGAGATAATTTTCCGAAATTTCGTCAAAAGCTTAGTAGTACAGTTTGTGTATTTATTAGACAAATTATGTATATCAATTATATACAAACATACAATAACCATAATTAAATTTAAGATAAATAAAAACCAATTAAGAAGCAATGCTTTTTATTAATGAAGTATGATATGGAGAGCTAATCAGAAGTAGCCTAATGAAAAGTTCAGTCGGTGGCAATCAGAAGTGACCTAAAGGATAAGTTCATTTCATTGGATAGGAAATGGATCAGTTTCCTAAGGATTAAATTGGTATATACATGTGCATCTTATTCGGTGGTCCAATACATTTTCTCGCACAAGTAGTCAGTTAGATTGGGCAGTTAGCGCATAGCACACCGTGCCGTGTATCAGTATTAAATTTTGGACACTTCTCGTCACAAAAAAAGTATTAATCAGTTATTCAAAAGTAAACAAATAAGTGAAACTGTGTCTTATTGATTGAAGAACTTAAATTTAACTACCACCTAGTGGTAGGTTAAGATCCTGTCTCAGATATGACTGTAAACCTTGTTTAGTATTACAACTGAACCTTCACGTTGAAAAGTTTAGACTAAAGTTAAGTCTTTAGTTGGTTAAGTAGGACTGAACTAAAATGAAGTGGATATGATTCAAGAGCATAATTTTAATTTCCTGACTACATTAGTGATCGATGTGTTCAATTGCTTTAGTATTCAAAAAATGGTCAGACTTATCATTGACACAGATCCAGTATTAAAATGACATTTCACATTGAAATAAGAAGACTGTTAACAAATAAGATGATGACAGTAAGACATACAGCTGACCTATATAATAAGTGATGAAAATCGGTAAAAGCGGAGTTAGTCAGTCAACAACTATCCATCAACGATGATGATATTCAAAGATGAATTTAATGAGGATCACGACGTTCAACTACATTATTCGTTGTTTTGATACTAGAGCATTGACGTAGATCAGTCAGTCCTAAAGCATATGATTCGCACTCAGAGGAAGAGAAATACATCTCGCAACTAGTAACCCGCTTAAAACCCATAAGAACTGAATTATATCAGTAGAAAATCCGAAACCGAAAAATATATAACTTAACAAGTCATTACCTGTGTGTTTGTTCATTTAAAATTTTAGTTAACATACTACGTAAATTAGAATCCCATATCACCTCAGGGTTTTCATGATCAGCTGAAAAATGTTTAAAAAAATAAATGAGCGAATAATGATCTAAGTAGAAGTAGTGAAAAAGAACATGTTTAATGAATATGGATGCCCAAACTACGGAACAACATGGTCCATGGAGTCAGTGACTGTAGGTGTGCGTTATGGTAGTAGATGAAGACGTTACATGAAATAGTTCAGAATCTTTCATAACGGTGCGAATGCATTGAATCCTAATCTTCATTTTGATCTTCGATTGCGGTATCCCTTCATATATAACTTTCCACTGTCTTTTCAAGCCATATTCCCATTGTTTAGTCTTTCACATCAACACTGGACGAACCAATCATATTTGAGATAACAGGTCTTGAATTATGGCGTGAAATACATTCATCCATTTTGGCATTATAGCTAACGTCAGTTCGTGATAAAAATCCTAACCCTAACGTTCATGTGCAAATCAAAATCCCAATTCCTCATACTAATTTATTATTCTCATTTAACCCAAGTAGGAGGACATTCCCAAGGTCACTTTAGGGTCACCCAAAGGTTATCCATAAATTATAGTCTCACCAACATTCATTTACGCCAGTGACAAATAGTGGAGCATAAGTCGCCGACCAGGATTCTAATCAACTCTATACTGTACTCTCATTTTGAATTGTTTCCTATTGCTAATCATTTATTTGATGGCTACCTCCGATCCTTGGTGTAATGTGTTCTTTAGCCTTTTTTGTTCCTTTCTCTTCAGGATTTCAAATTAGGGCTTCCCTAGTAGTGTAGTTTGATAACTTCTGCAATGTATTTATGCATACTAGACAATATTAATAATATCTGCTTCTCTAGATAATAAAGTAAAGAAAAACATACACACATATATATATATACACATTCTGGATATAACTTACCATCGAATAACGCTAAGAATGTTTCCGGTTGATCTTTTAATGTATCAACAAATACATTTGGTAAATATTGATTCATAATTGCTTGTATACGTCGACCAAATTGTTTATTAATTAAACAATGTGATATTAAATCTACAGTTGCATAACGTGTTTGTTGTTGTGATGATTGACATATTATTTCCATTAGATAAATTAAACCGCCAGCATAAATAAATTCTTTCAATAATAATGATGAAGAAATTAAATGTTCCATAGTTTGTATAAGTACAAGATGAGCTAAATAGAAGTGATTTCATAATATGGAAATAGTAAATAAGATAATGAGAATAAATTTGATAAGAAAGATGTATAGCTCAAGTATTGTTTAGTTCTCTGAGATGAATAATCTAATTATGAAAATTTTATTGTTGCTCTGGAAGTAAAAGTAGAGCGCTGATGACCTTGTACAAAATGACTTTGATTAAATCATTATCAGGTAGGATCGTAGATACACAACGTTGAAGAGGTTCATATAAAGACGAAACGGTTATTCAGTGCTTCCAAGTTTTCAATTGTTTTCTTAGATTAGTTCGTCATCTAAATAAACCATCTATTTCAGAGAACTTAACAACATCAGAAATAAACAAATATTTCGGGAGTAAAAAAAATAATAATTCACATCTGTGAAACATTTAAAATATGAATTCACTTATTCATTCAACTACCACTGTGACAATCGGAAAATCTAACCCATAGGTTTCGTTTCTGTTGGGGATGTTAGATCCCCCACACCTACCTGTTTTAATAACGTACGTTTCCGGGGTCCACTTGCATTTTGACCGTTTGTCGCCGTCATCGGAGTGACTACGTTCTGGGTCGTAGATCGACCTGTCGATGTGCTTCTTCCTATGTTGGAACTGCGGGTAGACTAAAGGTATCTAATAGGATGTCAAGAGGGAGATTCCCTTCTGTCGATGGGCGAACTAGGGCTAACCGCTTGCGTAGCTGGTTCTGATGTCGAGTCCACCTGTCTCTTCCTACCTCTATCTCGAACATGACATGGTCTAAATTTCCGACCACATGTGCTTCAGTCCAGGGACCATGATTTGGTCCGTAGTAACGAGCGAACACCGGACGTCTGAACTCGTATGTTGGCAGCTTCTAGGACTTGGTCGGTGATGGCGATAGTATGGTTTTCGGAAGCATCAGATTGTGGGCCGTCCTCAATTTTATTCCCATGTGGATTTCTGCTCGGGTAATACATCACTAGGTGTCGTTCCGTAAACAAATAAGAAGTTTCGCAGTGTTTCCACTGGCGTCCCCGCCCCTTTCAACTTGATTAGAGCTCTCTTAAATGTATGGTCGTTTGATTGCGGGTGGTAGGGTGGAGAGCGGAAATGCTTGATCGATAGGCGTTTGCAAGATTCTTGAAATTGATTTGAGGTGAACTGCGAACCGTTGTCGGATACGATTATATCTGGTGGCCCGTTACGGGAGAACATCTCCGTCAAAAGTTGCATCGTTTGGGTGGTCGTTGGTGGCATGATGGGAACGATTTCTGGCCATTACTAAAAGGCGTCAACCACGACTAGATAGGTATTCCCATTGGTTGGGTCAGCAAAATCGAAATGTATCCTGGACCAAGGATACTCAAGCCGTGGCCATGGGACCGGCGTCACTTTCGGATTACATTTCGCCGCTTACTGACATTGTGTGCATTTGCCTACTAAATCCACGATGTGTTGGTCCATGAGGGGCCAATAATCACAGCTTCTGGCGATGGATTTCATTCGTTTTATACCAGGATGACCAGTGTGGAATTGCTTTAGCACCCTTGATCTTAAGGATTCTGGGACCTCTACTCTATCTCCAAGCATCAAGCACTCATTCGCGACGCATAATGAGTCCCGACTGTGGTAAAGCTGCTTCAAGTCACCATCGAGTCCAGTTGACGGCCAGTCACTGGCGACGTGTTTCGTCGCTCTCTTAATAATGGAGTCGTTCTTGGATGCAGATTGTATTTCAGCTGCTGAGACTAGCGAAGCACGAACAGCAGATGTCAGGTAACATTGCACATGGTCCTCTGTCATTAGGGAGGCAATAACTGCATCTTCGTCGGCCGTATGGTGTTCGTTGATAAGTCGTGACAGGGTGTCTGCCTGACCAAGTTGTTGGGTGCGCCGGTACTGAATGTAACAATCATAACCAAACAGTTTCTAATCGACAACTATTAGCAAAGCATATTTTCTTTGCTAATAGTTGTCAAGAAAGGAGAAACAAGAAGGCAGTAAACAATATCAGCCGAACAAGAGGGGAGAAAGCCAAGGCACAAACCGAATACACAGAGGCAAACAAGCAAGTGAAAAGGAGTATCAGAACCGACAAACGTAAATATGTGGAAGATCTGGCAATGACGGTGGAAAAGACTGCAAGAGAAGAAAACATGAGACAATTGTATGATACAACAAAGAAACTCGCTGAAAATTATCGTAAACCAGAATGACCAGTGAAAAGCAAGGAAGGCAAAGTAATTACCAACATTGAGGAACAGCGAAATAGGTGGGTAAAGCACTTCAAGGAACTCTTGAATCAACCGACCCCAACGAAGCAGCACCCACGGACCTCCCAATCAATGTTGGCCCACCGACAATTGAAGAGATCAGCATGGCCATCAGACAAACCAAGAGCGGAAAAGCAGAGGGACCAGATAACATTCCAGAAGAGGCACTGAAAGCAAATGTAGCAGTAACTGTGAAGGTACTCCACATTATCTTCAGCAAGATTTGGAATGAAGAACAAGTACTAACAGACTAGAAAGAAGGACACCTGATCAAGATACTCCAAAAAAATATCTGGAAATGTTTAGAAGAAATGCATTTGTTGCTTTCTTTATGAATACTTATTTTTTAAAAATTCTGAAAGAAAGATTTTGTCATTATTCAAGTTCAATGATGAATGTATTTCCATACATTCAGTCAATATCAATAAGCTGATAGAATTGTGATGTACGCTATTTATGTCGACAGATATAAATAGTATATTATCAATCAGAAGTGGAATGTCTATCAGCAGAAGGTTGAAAAGATCGAATATAAACAAAGGGAATGATGAAGTTTGAGACAAATGATGGAAGATTTGCATATGAAGTATTCAATCTATGGTTTTTTTTTCACATTTTACGAAAGAACTCTGTAATTTCGCTTTGAATAATAAATTGATTCCCCCACCGAGTTCTCATTTAGTACAGAATAATTAGATTTAAGGTAATACTGATTATTTGATATAAATGAGATTGATGATTTTCTGTTAGTGAACAGATTGATAAAATGCAATGCATAGGAAAGTCAGATAATGTTTCAAGGTCATAATACAGTAGGCCAGATGCATGTAAGAGTATGAGTGGAGTACTAAATAATACTTATCACCAATATGTTATTATCTACTATCATAGTCTGAGTATGATTGTTTTTCTGTAGTACAGTTTGCCACATAAATTGATCTTGTCCATTTGAATCAGTTGGATTAGTCGACTATTAAGAGCATGACTTATGAGTTAGACCGAGGATAGTAGATTATAATGTGAAAAGGTGGTAATACATCAATCAGAATTTAATGGTCATTACAAAAAATGATTAGTTAAAGAGAGAGAGGAAAAAAGCATACAGCAGTATGACACTAATGTTAAGCCAGTTGGGTTAACAACTAAAACATACCTCTTGGAAGAACTAAGAACAACATAACTAACGAAGTTAATAAATGAGATGCAGCCATATCTTCAAGACATTGTGGATTTGTAGAAACAGCTTGAATAACCTATGAAATATATAAATCATATCATACATTTAAATGAGATATCCCATAAGCATTCAATTTAATAAGGTGAAATAAATTCACTCAACATAAAACATTGTTTAATACTTGTAAAAATACCTAGTGGGAAAGCTAATTTTCTTTTCTAACTTTGTCCAAAATGGATCACCACCTCCTATACTTACTTACAACTGTTAACCATCGTGGAGGAGCTTAGGCCATCCACCAGGATTCGAGACAGTGGATCATCTCCTTTGAATATATGTTGATGGAGTTTTGTTCGCTGAGATGGATGGTTTGGTAATGGACCTTTAATCGTTCTTCTGAACGACTAAATTTGAGTAATATATACATTTAGTTATAATCAGTTACTATAGAAAAGGTTTTGCACGGGAAATTGGTTTTTAATTTGAAGACAGTATTCATCACTAAACGACATCGGTCAGTTGTTTACCATTTAAAGTTACTAGATAGATACAAGATGAGAAGTGTTTTATTCTCATATAATCTGTTGAGACGTAATGAAAGGTTTTCTCTATTTTAGACTAAGATTTATGCTCTTAGAGTGTCCGTCGGTATATTTATTTCATTGGACTATTCATTCTGACTTACTCCATCAATTTTTCATTGTAATTTTAGATTATAATTAGTAAACAGGATTTGTGGACACTGTATAATTTCCTGTTTGAATCACGAACTAACTTTAGCTGAAACAACAATGACAGCCTAGAAGCACTGAACGGCCGTCTTGTCCTAGTATGTGACTGCTCAGCAGTGCATGTTAACGGCCACGGAATCGATAATCGAATTTAAGACATCTAGTCATGCGCGACAATGCCTAACCTAAACACCACAGAGCCGGGACTCAATGATGTTAATGTCTAACTTTAATCAATTCACGATACAGCACAACCCTCATCCACTGCCTGCGAGAGATACCTGTCTCACACCTAACATAGATTAGAATTTACTGGTTACATCTTAATAAAACTTCAGAAGTCGGATTAATTAACAATACGATATACGGAGTTGTATTATTGTGACTGATGCAAGTCAGTCATGTTAAAAATGAAAGAGTTGTAACCAACAACATTAGATGATCTTCATTCTATAAAAAAATGGATAGAATTTGGAAGTCTTCTCTAACGTATGTCACCTTAACGGTCTAACAGTTAAGGGTACTAGGTAACGATGGCAAATCGATTGATGAAGTGGTGAAACTTCATCAGTTGAGATGGCTGGGACATGTGTTACATATGCCCAACCACCGAATACCTCGATGTGCGATGTTCAGTGGTGTAGGAGTAGGTTGGAAGAAAGCTAGGGGTGGCCAGACCAAAACATGGTACAAGTCTATGAAGTCACTGACAAGTCGATTATACTCCTCGAATAACATCTTCAGACCCTAATGTTTCCGATTACTGTTTATACTCATACTACCTCTACCACTACGGTATTTGCATCGACAACTGCATCTCTATGCTAATGTGGTGTAGCAACTCGAATTTATGTACGTACGTACGTACGAAGTTGTACGTTGTTACTGACTGACTGACAGTTAGGCGCTCACAGAGAAGCCTATAAGTCCAAGGTCCGACCCCTGAAGGGGCTGCAGGTGCTGGAACTTATGAGAAGTTCTACACCAGGATGAGACAGATACTTAGTATTCCTTAGTTTTCAAAAGATACCATGGAAGTCAATCCGTAATGAATGTCACCTACACTAATAATTAATGTTGATATACAACAGGTGTTTACATCATAATAATAGTAATAATAAATAATACTTACATCTAAAGCCCGTAGTTGAACTTCAGGATGATCGTGTAAATCAAGTATAGAGAATAGTAAGGAGAAATGTCCAATACATTGAATTTCTAAACCTGATTTCAAATAGAACATAAACGAAATGATAAAAAGAAACAGAGTAAGGAGGACACATAATGATGAGACAAGAAAACAATAAATAAATAAATGAGAAAACACACTTGAACAAAAATGTATTAAAAAAATGATGTTAAGAATTAAGAGGGGTTATTTTTGCACAAAAATACAAGCATAGACATGGCATGAACAATGTCATGTTTGTCTAGTCCATTAATACTAATCAAATTTTATTGATCAACCTACAAATCAGTCACTGGTCAAAGTGACTTACAATAGTATGTCTTGTTAAATGATTGATGGGAACAGGCATAAAACTCTGCTGTTATAGTTGGCATTTGTTACTACGGCGCATCTGTAGTTTTAAGGGAACTAATGATCTCGGAGGGATTCGAAGCAGTCTCGCACAGCATCAGAATTTGATATGTTACTATTGAGCTATTCAGGACACGACTAACCTTCGTAGGACGGGGACATCCCTGATCGAGTGTTTATTGAGTAGTGACCGAAGTTGTGTTATCTGAGTCTTTTAATGCTGATTGAATTCTATCGATCAAGCTGGAATATAGCCATAAGTGTAAGTGATTCGATTATTTGTCAAAAGATTTCTGATACACTACTTAATAACAATAGTAATAGCAATTTCATTCAATACCAAAAATCTCGTTATAATGAGAAATACTCAGCACTGATTGCACTGATATGGTAACAGACTACTCTTTAGTTTACATTCAAGTTGTAAATATTGAGAAATATATTTTATGAATGCTTTCCAACAGTCAGTTTTTGCTACCCAATCTTATTCAATAAAGTTTTGATCCACTTTAGCTGTTAAAACTATTCCTTTGTTTTTAACCCGTCAAATAGATATATGTAAGATGAATCAATTCCAATGTACCCATCTCTTAATTTTTCAAAGGATAGATGAGAAAAACATATGAACTGTAGATCTTTCAGTTAGTATGTAAATCTTATATTAGAATATGGGTACACATTATTAGCCCTGGTAAGACCGAGAGTTGGGTCGGCCCGTCCTCCCTCTCGAAATGCTCTCACACGGCCACGCGTATACAGCCTCTGTTAGGAAAGTCCTACTCATGACCTTCTCGCACCACGGGTGTTGTTTACGAAATTGAGAGGACGAAAAGCGAATGTCCGCCAGGGGCTTTAACCGGATCCCAAACCAATGGTGCACATGGGATCCAGTATCCTGAGGAAACAAATGGAGTATGGACCAACTGTTGGTCACTGGCTACCATGGGACTGCATCTCCTCACGATGCTCCACTGCCTTGTGGGTCAGACCTTTAGGTCAAAGGTTCGGGGTGTGGCCGCCTAAGAAAACCGCTTGCTTCAAAGCCCTCACATAAATCGAATAATTTATGTGCCGTATATCTACTTGGTGCCTCTTTGTGCCAATGTTTATGTGTTTAAATAAATAAATTCCTAACTACTTACATCAAATAAATTTAAACCAGAAAGAATAATCCAAATGTTTTAAATGTTAGAAAATAGATCTATCAAATATTTGAACAGGTCAACTAAACAGACGACTTGTCAATGACAACGATCAGAACTAGTTAAATATTGAGGTTATTTAGTTCAAAACTAAAAAAATAGTATGCAAATCAGCATCACTCTTAATCGAGTCCGGGGATCTTCTATAATAATCTGCATCTATGAATAATATCTTGTACTGCCAGTTAGTCAATCACCTACAACATAGGCGACAAATATTATTTGTACATAATGGATGATGGTTACTTAATACTGTATAACAGTAGTCTAAAAGAATAGCATAACTTATGAAAGGTGTATTTTGCTTCTAGGCTAAAAAATAAGATATGAAAAATACAGACATACTTATTCATAACTATCACATTTACCTACAAGGACTGTTTGATCTTTCATGCTTAAGGTATGGTAAAACGTAAAAGGAACTAGTGTTCTAGTCAATATAGCTAGCTCAACAGTGTATGCCCGCCTACCAAGTCAAAAGTTAGCAGCTACTGCTCACGTAATTACTTACTGAACATGTACACAAACATAATGATAATAACTACTTACCAGTATTATGACGTATAACATTAGTTAATGCTTCTAAAGCTGAACTAACATTTGATACACATTGATTTGTGATATGATTCGCTTCAACACCCCAATCAATTTCATCATCTATATTGATTGTATCACCCACAGATAGATAATCTTCATCTTCATCATTATGTTGTTCTTTTATATTATTCATAAATTGTAATTCTGAATCAACTCGATTTGTTCGATTTAATTGTTGATTAGTGTCATAAACTTTCTCTGAATTAAGATTTTGTAATTCATTTGTAAGAAATTGAAATAGATCAATGATGAAACCTTTAGGATCCTGATGTAAGAAAAAAATCAATAAAATTGTTTATCTTTAGAATAGTTATGTAATTGAATAGGATTAAACATTGAATTTGTAATTGATCTCTCATAACCTCGGAAGGTTTTTAATACTTTAATTCCAAATAGAAATCACAAAATGGAGAAGTATGGAAGGAATTTTACTCAGAAGATTACTATTTATAGAAAAAAGGGTAACTGTAAGCTTATGTGTATGAATCTAAGATTTAAAAAGCTTTTAGAAAAGAGACTACAAATTGGTAAGTGTAATGGAAACAATCAGTTGTTTCCTAGACTTTTAAAAACTTTTGAAAGTGTTGATCAGCATAAGCGTTTTTGTCGATTCCTTACTTCTGAAGTCCTTTGTTTGCATCATTCTTTTCTTCTAAAGCTTTAGGTCGCTGCTACAACTCACCTACAATACTTCAAGAAATGTTTATTCGGGGGATCGAAATAAGGATTGAGACTAATTTAACCGATCAGTGATCTTGGAAACTACCAGGTAAAGATCCAGTAAGCAATTCATTGTCATAATCAAGGTGAACAAACGGAAAATGCATTAGTTTTTGTAGTAACTGTCAGAATGACGCACCTGAGATCTATCGGAGTCAGAAGACTATTTTAATTACCTGGATATATATATATATATAGTGCTACAATAAATCATAATTAATAAATCGTCAGTATGTGATTATAGAGATTGTTGAATTTTATTGAAATCACGAACCGATCTAAGTTAGACCACCATTGAAAACCTCTAAGCAATGAACAGCCGTTTCATTCTAGTAAAGGACTTTTCAATAATGCGCATCCACAACCGCGCACATGAAAGTTGAACACGGGATTCCTATTGAGAAGTCATGACTACTCAAGGTAAACCATTTTGGGTGTGAGACAGTTTTACAAACTGAAAACCATTGAAGATAGTTTTGCAATGTAGTGGGTTGACTGAAGTTAAACATTAACACCAAAGAATGCCGGCTCATCGTTCTGGAGGTTGAACGTTCCCACGACAGACCAGAGATTTCAACTTCCACTCCCGCGTGTGGAGTCATCACTGAGTAGTGCTGGTGGTGTTATGGCTGAGATGTTAATCGATATTGCTCAGTAGATTGTCAAATCAGAATTCCGACTTAAATTTTCTTAACTCGTGTATGCTATTCTATTTATAGTCTGGCGTCTCTGTGAATGATATGTTCCGATCAATACGATTAATCTTGAGCTGAAGCTAAAGTAAGCTTGAGTATTGTTCGTCCGCTAATTTCCATCTTTGAATTTAAAAACAGAATACAGCACCCGGTACAAGATCTACCTTGAACACACATTAACTTATATACATTGATGATCAGACCGTAACGCTCCCCAAATTTGAATTCATACCATAACTAGTAGAGGGTGTAACAAACAGTAACAACTAATCAGCAATAGCAGAGCAATGGTAAGACGTATAACAATAGTTGGTTGGTCCATTGCGAGCTTGTAATGGGGGGATGATATAGATACAAAAATACAGTTATCTATTAGTTATAAAATAAAAATATCTATAATACTAATCCGTAGATTAGTTCCACCAGTTATACTTTCCTCATTATTCACTCTACCACAAAAGAAAGCATGAATTTTTTTCAAAAACATTGGAAGACAGCTTCTTCATCATCGTATTGGAGACTTGTTTCAGAATATAATCACATATACGAGAAGAATAATATGTTTAGAACAATCAAGCTACGATTCAATAGACTATATTTTCACATTTAATTTAATTAGCCCCAAAATGCCCTGGTACGGCTGAGAGTAGGGAGAGTCCACACTCCCTCTCCAAATGCTCTCACATGGCCACGCATATATAGCCTCTGCCAGAGACGTCCTACTCATTGCCTTCTCGTGGCGGGAGTGTTGTTTACGAAATTGCGAGGAAGAAAAGCGAATGTCCGGTAGGGGCTTTAACCGGGTTACGGGACACGACGATTCCACCTAAGGGAGTTGGAAAACCCTCATTCTAAACCAATGATGCACATGGGCTCCAGGATCCTGAAGGAACAAATGGCGTATGAACCAATCGTTGGTCACCGGCTACCATGGGAATGCATCTCCTGATGTTGCCCCACTGCTTTGTGGGTCAGACCTTTAGGTCGAAGTTTCCGGGTGTGGCTCCTCAAGAAAACCACCTGCTTCGGTCTTTACAACCAGGTAGTATCACAGCCCTCACACAGATGTATTTGTATTTGGTGCCTCCTTGTACCAATGTCTATGTGTTAAAATAAATAAATAAATAAAAATTAGTAATCTGGAAAGATAATCATCCCATTATGTATTGATGGATGACTGTCTCATTCCTATCATGATTAGATTTCACCAGTCATAGATTCTCTTTAAAATATCGTGAATCTACTACTTAACAAATGATTAATTTAGCGTACATACACTATGAACATATCATCGTTCAAAAGGACATTGAAAACCAAGAAACATTGAGTAACTGTTTCTTTACAGTATGGGATTCCTTGTCATAACTCCACATTCATGATCACATCAGTGATCAGAACGTATAGCATTAGGTCTCTTAGAGAGTGTTGAACCCTTAAATCACTAGATTGACATTCAATGGTTCAGATTTCTAACTTCGAACAACTCGTCACACTGCGCAACTACTATTTAATGCCATTGATATATAACTACTATATTCTTAATATGGTTGGTCTCCTATTAACTAACACATAGTTACACCAATGATTTTCCAATGGTTGTTTATTTGAATTCAGTCGACCAAAGTCTCTATATTAACACAGTTATATATTAACAATTAAAAACCTTTACTTACATCTAATGTATAAGCTGGTTGTTTATTATATAATCTGACAAACACTTCACCAACTAATAGTTCTTGAGCATACGATTCATGAGTAAATGATAGAACAGAGTTTAAATTACATTCACCCTAATGGTTATTTTTCAAATAAAAAAAGAGGATGGTTTAGTAATTAAGCAAAATGACTAGATAAAGGTAACATTACATAGAATAGATAAAAAGTGGCCTGCAGTGGAATCATTTTGTTCTATTTGAGGTTTGTTAGGTGGATATACTTGTATGCCAGAATTGCTGTCCACTTGAACTTCGGAGCGGCTATGAGTTAAGCAGTTGATGTTACGTTTTGATTTGTCGAACCCTAGCTTTCTTACAATTCAATCTTATATCGGTAATGATTGCACATCGAGACAGATGGTGGTTAGGCATGTGTAACACATGTCCCAAATCAACTCAGTCAATGAAGATTCATTATTTAATCAACCGATTTGTCAACCTTACCTAGTACTCTGCATCTAAACTCAGCATTACCCTATTCAGTAGTTTCAACAAAAACAAATTATATCCACTTTTAAAGGTCACATTTCACAAACAGAGTAGAATAGACTGAACTGTTGAGTAGTATCCTCCTTCTTTTGACTGATTACATTGCGTAATTTGAACTGGATGAGTTGACTTGCAAAACTTTTGTTATTGTCCCAAAATAAATCAGAAAAAGACAATGTTGGGCAAAATAACAATAGAAGTTAAGACAATGGGAAACCATGAAAATCGTTCCCTTTTCACCACAAATATTCTTCATTCCTTAACGATATTTTCAAATAAGTGAAAATATGGAATTCGATAAATCTGTTTAGTGTTCTGAGTGATTTCATCAGAACTTTGAGATAAAGAAACTGAATTATAATTGATAACCTTTACGATCTTATAATATAACCATATTGTATGATGAAACAAGTTTTTTGAGTCAGTTGTATACACATACAACTTTCTTGTGTTCAGTTCGTTTCACAGTGAAAGTGCTGGGGAGATCCAGAATATTCCTCAAAGAATGCTAAGAGGGTCTCTGAAAAAGCTAGGAAGCATTTTGTCCAATTAGCACTGAACAAATGTTTCTCAGAAATATCTAGAAATTGAAGTCAGTGGTTCTATTTCTAATTGGATGATCACTTTCATGCTACAAAGTTTAGTAGGGTTCCAGAATCTTCCAGAAGTTAAATGCACTCTGAAATGCTATAGATACCTTCAATTTTGCGTAAAGTGTTCGTTCCATATTTCGCGCCTTTTCTCTCGTGTTCAAGTTGTCCTATAGATCGAGCCTGAAGTTATTAAGAGCGCTTAAGAAACCGATTCAAGCGTTCAGTCATATTTATCCGCAAGTTTCGTCGTTCACCATTGGTACCGGAAAAACTATCCATCAACGGAAGTGAGATATTTTAGAAAAAACGTTTTCAACCATATTTTTTGCTTATGATAAAAATGCACGAATGAGAATTCTGATCATTCATGGGGAATACTTTATTATCACATCACATCATTAAAACATCCAACACTAAGAATTTGCCCTCAAATCACTTGGTAATCGACTTTCTTCGGATGGTGAAATTTCAAGAAATGAGTTTCTCAAAGTCAAATTCTACATGTATAAAGCCCAGAAAATATTAAGATGAAACTTCAGTTATACAAAAAATTCCACATTAATTAGTAAATCTTCCGCTTCAGAATACAGATAAAACAAATAATAATTCCCTACTCATTGCCTTCAAGCAGTAGGGTGTTCCCTACGAAATTCAGAGGACGAAACGCGAATGTCCGCCAGGGGCTTACCCGGGTTAGGGGACACAGAGAGTTCACCTAAGGCAGTTGGAAAATCCTCATTCTAAATCAATGGTGCACATGGGCTCCAGTATACTGAAGGAACAAATAGTGTGTGAACCAATTGTTGACTACCGGCTACCATGGGACTGCATCTCCTAACGTTGCTTCACTGCCTTGTGGATCAAACCTTTAGGTCAAAGGCTCGGGGTGTGCCCCCTAAGAAAACCACTTGCTTCAGTTTGGGCGCCCGGTTAGTATCACAGCTCATACACAAATCAAGTGACTTGTGTGGTGAGTATATGTATTTGGTCCCCTTTTGTACCAATATTTATGTGTACAAATGAACATATAATAATAATAATAATAATAATAATAATAATAATAATAATAATAATAATAATAATGCACGAATAGAATACTTACAGTTTTAATTAAACGAACAACTTGTAGATCAATTAACGTTTCCAATTCTGCTCTACAACGATTATCCCATATTAAATATGGTGTTACAGAATTTGTAGTTAATAATTTTGCTAATGAACGTAAATACTTCCCTCTAGATGTATCCAAAGGGAAATCATGTAAAATTTGTGAATCATTATTTCCATTGCTTAATCGACCAATTTGACTTGAATCATATATATTTAATTCAAGAATTTTTCTAGCTAAATGTGGTGTTAATAAACGACTTAATGCTTCCATTACATCTGGTCCTTCACGCATTAAATAACCATCTTCTGTTACTTCACGACCAGTTGCATAACCATTTACCATTCGACCAATAGCCCATAATGATAATAAAGCTAGACGATTTGCTAAAACCTTAGAAAAAAAAAGAACAAATAATCTACATGGTAAATTTATTCTTTGTTCAAAAAACTTTAATAATAGTTACTTTTATTTGATAAATGACTGACAATGAAATCTATTGTACTCGAGTTTCGTCCTATCTGACACTTGTCAGCTTAATATATCCCAGTGTTGATATTCAACATAATGTGACGCAAACCCAATGTTGATACATAGACTGATCACTTGCAATCCTCCATATCGATAACGGAAAATTACAAATTATTAATAATGTAGTCACTTTTTTTCAAATTTACTATAGAAATACTCATTGTATTGTAGAAATTGTTCTGTTGTTTCACAGAAGATTTAGGGAGGAATATAGTGTATTCATCAAATATGTTATGAGCTGACTGTCAAGATCTTTTACTTGAATGACATTGTAAATCATCTTTTATCTTCAGGGTCCTGTAGAAGAAAATGTGTTAGTGGCAGTTTTAGTGAACTGGGAGAGTGACAGCAGAGCATAAGGGGAAAGTATTTACAACGGTCACATGTAGTCTTTTGGTGGGAGGCTTTTGATGTTTTAGCTTGGTGCTTTAAAAGGCTTTACCTTCAGGGACGGAAATCTGTGGGGTGAGGTGAGGTGCAGCATTGTCACAGATCATATTTGTCTGAAGTGAACGCTTTACTTTCGTTACAGCTCTCCACAGTCAGCAGTGTGACTTAGTCTTCGAACCTTAAGCTACTGCTCTTTTAGACATATCGTTCACCAACCAACATGCTTGGGGGTGATAGGATCTAAAGGAACAATTGTTCCGGGTAATATAGCTTGACTATTGAGTCAACACGGTGGGCAAGCCGGACTACCGGATCAAGGTAACAGCTACGGTCGATTAATATTGTTCACTTTAATTTAACTATTTATTTTGAGGACAAAACGGTGTTGTAAACTATAATGACGAATGATGGCGGTAAGTTGAGTTCTACTAATAAATAGCATTAACAACTACGCTGTCTTCAAAAATAGAAGAGGTATTAAAAATGGTTGACTCTAAATACTGCACATTTCACATTTAAGCATACAGTACCTAGTGCCAGGGTATCGTCTGAAAAAGATTGAGGTAACATACCGAGAATACTTCACAAAATATCCGTGCACCATCAGCCTTATAAGGAGTTAACCCTATAGTCTGTATAATCACACTTCCATGTCAACAAGATCTTCAATGCTAACACAGTTTTCTGTTAATATTCTTAAACAGAAAATCTCCTTCAATAATATCATCGGGAAGTAAAAACGGCCAATATACATGTCGAACAAAGCTCGAATATTCGATCTACAAAGCGTTCGTTGTACAACAAACTTCCGCAGTTTCGATATTGCCGATCATTAATTAATGCATAAACATAGCAGCATTAAAATCAAAACCATCTTACAATTAACTTACTTGTGAATTAGTTTCTTCATTAATTTCAACACCGGCTTCTTCCAGTGTGAAATCGTAGCTCAATACATGTTGAAGGAGAAGAAACAAACCGCCATATTCATAACATGTTACACATAGCCAATAATCAATACAAAATGACGCTATACAAGTTGCAGTTAAACAACAAAGTTTCGGTAAATTCTGTCAAGAAAAAGTAGTACAGATTAATAATAAAGAAAAGAGAACTTTAAAAAAATGGAAATATTGAATTTTATTGTTTTTTAGTTTAACTGTGTTGATGACGCAATGATTTAATGAATTATGTTTGGTAGACAAATATTGTAAATGGTTACTAAGTACCAGTGAAACTGTATCTTCAGATAACATTTGCAATCTTTACCAAGTACTTGGATCCATAGTTGAACTTATTAACAAAGAACGAGTTCATATGCCTAAATGTAAACCAACATCATTTAACTATGAAAGCTTATGATCAGTAGTACTCAACTGTTGAAATCAAACGACTGTAGAGAGGATGGTTTTGAAATACTAATTCAGTGATGAAATACGATTCACAATGGTAAGATATTAATTCCAAATGTAAATTACATAGTGGTTAGCAAATTATGTGTTATATGGAGATAAAACATGGATAACTACTACTACCACAATTATTTATAAACAATTGTCTACACAAGATACTCGATATCCGTTGACTGGATACTATAAGTGATGACCTACTATGGGATAAAACAAACCAGAGTCCATCTGAAGATGAAATTAGGAAACGACGCTGGAAATCATCAAACTGCTCTAACGTGAAATCTTGAACGGAAACGGAAAAGAGGAAGACCAAAGAACACATCGCGTCGGGAATCAGAAGCAGGCATGAAAAGAAGGAATAGCAACTGGAAACAAATGGGAAGAATTGACTAGGAAAGAATTTGATGGAGAATACCGGTGGGCGTTATATGTTTCTTCACGAGGGGGTAACAGGCGTAAGCAAGTAAGTATCAAACTATGAAATTACACTTTTGAAGAATTCTACTTTTTGCAGTAATTACTAGGATTATTGATAACACCTTATTCCTAGAATGATTACAGCTAGAATTTAAAATATTTTAGTCACATTTTCATAGTTTGAGCTAAACACGTTCCAGTTAGGTGGATTTTGGAGAATATTTCTTTGTTATGAAACGAGCTTGCTACGAAAACTGAAGATATTCATGTTCGGCCCAGTGTAAAGCCACTAGTGTGTACAGCTGGGGAATCGTAACATAGGATGAGGCAGTTTCCTAAAGTTCCCTGGACATTGATTGATTAGTCTTTGACGAAACTAAAATTTAGAAACAAAACTCACTTTATAATATAATAATCTTAATGTATCCTTCAACAATTGTGGTGTCTCTTGTATACATTGACGTGAAGAAGGAAATAGAGATGCAGCCGCCAACACTGATACAATATGTCCGCATACTTCAACTACAATATGTCCAGGTCGACTTGATGTACGTGACAAAAAATTAGAACATTGTGAAAATGCTTTTTGTAACACGGGTATACCATTTTCACGGCGTAATTCCTCTGCATTCAATACACTAGTAACCACAGTTTCATAAGTTAATTCTGTTGCAGCAACAAGTAGAACAGCATTCTCTACAGTTTCATTGGATCGATTTTTGTTATTTGATGTTGAAGATTGTGAATTATTATTAGTAGTGTCAGTATTTTCAGTTTGATCTTCCGATTTTTGTGTTCCATACGAGAATAATTTATCATCAGATATTTCAGCAAGTATAGTCGCTACAAGCATTGGATAACCAGCGTATTTCTCTGAAATAAGTACTATATTATATACAATGAATGGAAATATAAAAACAGAAGAATTATCATCATCATCATCATCATCATCAATATCGTCATTAGGAGATGGAGTAAAATAACAATGTATTGAATGATTATTACTTTCGGATTGACCAAAATGTAAGATAATATATTTCATTTTAAGTGATCTGTTGGTTAATTTGTGGCCTTGTTTTCCGGAAAGGGTAAAAATTCAGGTCAAGTGATGGATCTAGAGTACGAACAACTATTTTGTAAATGGCTTTCCATGGATTAAGTCTTTATTTTTCAAACTTATTAACTAGTATAGAAGATTTCTGATGGACAATCAAATGTATTATTTTCAAAGCGCATATTCATAATTTAGTGATTAAAATCTTGGAACTTGTAGTAGCTGGTACTATGCTAATCTCAAATACGTTATTCAAGCTTCTGGATAGACTAATTTATTCATTTTCCTCAAGCTACATTTGAACCTTGTCAATTGTTCGCCTTTTAATCCTAACTAAAGGGAGTGAAACAGTCGAACGCGTTGACAACTTCACTTATCTCGGAAGTCTGATCAGCCCAAATGGGTTGATGTCTGACAAAATCTCAGCACGGATTCAAAAAGCTCGTTTGACTTTTGCCAACTTACGTCACCTATGGCGAAGGTGAGATATCCGTCTATCAATAAAAGAACGAGTATACTGCGCGGCAGTTTGTTCTGTTTTAATTTACGGCTGCGAAACGTGACCATTGAGAGTTGAAGACACTCGTAAGCCACTAATATTTGACCACATATGCTTTAGAAATATTGCTGGAATCTGCTGGGATCACCGGGTATGTAATGGTGAGGTTAGACGCAGGGTATTAGGGAATGATGGTAAATCAGTTGATGAGGTTGTGATTCTTCATCGACTGAGATGGTTGTGCCACGTGTTGCGTATGTCTGAACACCAATTACCACGACGTGCAATGCTAACCGGTGTAGGGGATGGTTGGAAGAAAGTTAGGGGTGGCCAAACCAAAACGTGGCATCAATGCTTGAAGTCACTAACTTCTAGTTTGAGTCAAGTTGGTAGATGCAGACTGTTTGGTTGGGGTCCGCGTGACAATCGTAACCAATGGTTGGAGACTCTTGTTGACATGGCTCAGAATCGATCGCAATGTCGTAGATGTATACACTCTCTGTTTTCCCTTAAACTAAGAGATTAAAATCGCTTCAAATCTTTCTTTCTACGAACTAATTCTTTTTTCCTGTACTATATATATATATATCCTTACATGCAATCTTTCTTTTATATATTACCACCTCTGAATTAACTACTTTTATGAATCCGGTGTTCATCTTGTTGTATTAATGAGGTATGGCAACTGGGAGCGATGCATATATGTGCCTGGTCCTACGTTGTAGCTTACTAACTGACTGAACCCTAGTTAAGAATTTTATGATAGTATGTGTGTTGATTGCTTACCATATTCATTATGTCTGTAATTTATTTTTGTCTGAATAAAAATATTGAGGCAAGCTTGAATAAATCGAGTTGACTCACTCGCCTTCTCCACTGCACGCCGCTTCCTTCGCTTTGTTTCAAGGATTGTCTATTCGGATCAATAAGTGTATGAACCATATGTAGTCAAACTTCATTCTCGTATTTGACTTATTTAATTCTGTTATTCACTAACGCGATTTAAGTCGATAATTATGTACGAGAGTTGAGGTTATAGGTCTCTATACTTGATGTCGGGCTGAAACTTCCATATATTAAGGTCGGCTAACTAAACTAAAGCATATGAAACTAATCCGGTTCCAATCCATGACTTGTTTTGTATCACGACGACAACGTTTCAAATAAAAAGTTAATAAATTATTTTGCAAATTTGTAATCAAAGGAAGAAGTTTGATATATTCCAGTTAGTCATATTGTGAATCACATCAAGTTAACACAAAATTTATGTACATTTGCCCAGGTTGATACGATACATTAAAACATCAAGATGAAACTATTGAACGGATCTGAATCATAGGGGAATCAATCATAGTACACAAAAAGTGTAAACAAAACGAATATAATAATCTTGAAACTGAAATTAGCACTATGGTTTATGCTACTCATGTCGACAGACATACATAGTATGTAACACCAATCAAAAGTCAAAATCCTGACAGTACAAGGTTGTGAAGATTGAATTGAAGAGAATGGAATGTAAATGGGGACTAAAAACAATGAAGGAACGGTGAGTAATGAGACGATTGATAGAAGATTTGCAAATGAAGTATACAATGTATGGTTCTCGTTCATTATATTGTAACTGGCTTTCCAGACTGTCACCTAAAGTCCCCAACCACCGGGACTATGGTTATCAAATCAACCTAAACCAAGTGAATTACATCTACTAACATAGACTACCTTACATCTTGATTTGGTCACTCCTTAGCTTTCTTTCAACTTATTTTTACTTCAACGAGTACTGCAATGAATTTTAAAATAGATCAACATAAACTTATCTATAGTTTACATTCAAATTCATACGGGAAGGAGATTCAATAAATAAAAATTTCAACGATTAAAAAAAGAGAAGCTTACAAGAACGATAACGTTTGTACACGATACTTTGAGCTCTAAGCATTAATTGAATATGTAGACGATTTGGACCACGTGATAATTTACTACGATTACATAGAAATTGATAAGCTTTGGTTAACGATTGAAATTTCTCCTAAGAAAAGTACAAAATAAATGGATAAACCCAGATGATCAACGACAATACTCACATGAAATAATTTAAATTCCATAGACTTTAATATGTTTACAATTGACTGATCACTGGGTGGTGATCAATGTTATGTGTGTCAGGTCATTCCTAGTCCAGATCGAATCCTAACAGCCAAGTTGAAATGTGGCCACCAGTCTTGGCGACTCGACATTACGTGCACTATGTTGAAATAAGATGGTGGTTGTGGGTAGTCAACAGGAAACCTTGTACCTGATTTTCGTGCTGTTTGACACTTGGGTGGTGATGAATCAATTTTAAATACATCTCAGTCCTACAGGAAGTCAGTCGCGACCCGGATAGCTCAGTGGCAACGTCTGTAACTGTGAAGCTGGGTGACGCGGGATAGAATCCGTTAGGGAGCATCGGTTCCCTCAAGATTACAGGTACACTTTGTTGATGAGTGCGAAGTAGCACGAAACCTAGGTCCTGGATTCCACTACTATCCCTTATCCATCTCTGCTTATAAAGCTTGTGATTTAAGGCAATATCGAGGCAATCCGCACAAGACGCCAACAAGAGACTGATCAATTGTAGTTCTTAACCACAATGGGAAATACAAGCAAGCAACGCTAAATGAATGTTCCCCATATCTTGTAAATCTAACTGAAGCTGTCTTTTGTTTTTCCATGGACAGCCAGCTTTGTTTCAACTTAAATTAATGAACTGTAAACCCGGAACTGAATACTGATTTACATACTCTAGTAAGACACCAACCACCACCTACTTGGATGGGTGCTGTTGTCTGGTGTGGGAGAGTAGGTTCGAAGAAAGCTAGGAGCAGCGCAACTAATACTTGGCATCAATCCATGAAGTCATTGACAATTGGACTAAGCCATTTTAGTAGATGTAGACTACCTGGTCGGGGTATACGTGATTATCTTAACCGATGGTTAGAGAATTTCAATGACATCACTCAACATCGTCTACAATGGTGCAGGTGCATTCGTTCTTTATCTTCCCCTAAATCTTGAGCTTCTGAATTCTCCATGACTTCTTTATGTTTTCATCTCACTAATTTAGATTTTCTTTCCGAACCGCTTTTTTGATGCATAATCCTTTTAATCACTACTTATTATGTTACAGCCTCTACTATTCTTGGATTTGGTCTGACAATTTCATCTCGCTGTATTGTTTGGGCATAGTATGGTAAAATGAGCCGATGTGGGAGAGTAGGTTAGAAGAAAGCTAGGAGCAGCGCAACTAATACTTGGCATCAATCCTATATTGTAACTGACTGACTGTATTGTCAGGTTGACAAAAGCAAACTTAGTAAAAGTAAACATTGAAACTATAAGTTATTAGTTGAAAGCTAAATGTTTCAACTACCAAGCAACCATTATATTATTGATATTGGCATTAAATATTAATAATCACCATTCACCCCCCTAATAAAATTTATGTTCATTTTAAAAATAAAACATTCACTACTGATCATTAGTACGACTTACTCGACCATTTGGATTCTTATCCGGATGATATTTCATTGACATTTGATAATAAGCTCGGCGAATAAATGACTCTTCATTTGACCTACATTATTTGTGTGTGTGTATGAAAACGAACAAAGTGAACTGATCAAAATTGAAACCAATTAATTCAAGGAAAAAAAAGATGATATAAGTAGAAACTAGCCAAATACTGTTCAAGTTTTTTGAAGGGACATTTCAAAAATGACTGATATGCTGAGACTCTTCAACAGTATGTGCATTACTTACTTACTTACTTACTTACTTACGCCTGTTACTCCTCGTAAAGGAACATAGGCCGCTCACCAGCATTCGCCATCCAACCCTGTCCTGGGCAATACTTTCCAGTTGTTATTCATCCTTTCCATATCTGCTTCTATTTCCCAACGTAATGTGTTATTTGGCCTTCCTCTTTTACGCTTCCCTTCAGGATTCCAAATCAGCGATTGCCTCGTGATGCAGTTTGATGACATGCGTAATGTATGTCCTATCCATTTCCATCGTCTTTTCCTAATTTCCTCTTCAGCTGGAAGCTGGTTTGTTCTCTCCCACAGTAGGCTATTGCTGATGGTATCCGGTCAATGGATGTTGAGTATCTTGCGTAGACAACTATTTATAAATACTTGCACCTTCTTGATGATGGTTGTAGTAGTTCTTCTAGTTTCAGCTCCGTACAGTAGAACTGCCTTGACGTTCGTATTTAAGATTGTGACTTTGATATTAGTTGAAAGTTGTTTTGAGTTCCACATCTTCTTCAATTGTAGGAATGCGGCCCTTGATTTGCCAATCCTCGTCTTTACGTCTGCATCCGAACCTCCTTGTTCATCGACGATGCTTCCCAGAGAGAGACTGCTGCTAAACTAGCTGTCTTTATCTGAATTTGTTAGTGTGTATACGATAGGAGGGCTAGGTCATCTGCGAAGTCCAAATCGTCTAATTGGTTCTGAGCTGTCTATTGTATTACGTGTTTTCCCCCAGATGTCGAGGTCTTCATAATCCAGTCGACCACCAGAAGAAAGAGGAAGGGAGAGAGTAGACAGCCTTGTCTGACTCCGGTCCTTCCTTGGAGTGCATCTGTCAGCTGTCCTTCATGCACGACTTTGCACTGTAGTCCGTCGTATGAGTTCCGGATTGAATGGATTTTGAATCGAGTCAGTTATTGTTTAAACTACAGTTAGTTAACTTGTAATACTGAAACAATTAAGCAATCCAATAGTTTTGCAACTAATATAATCCTGACTTTTTTCGCACTACGGTTGAATGAATTTAATTAGAAGATCAAGTGGAACAAGTCAAGTTCACCAGCAAGCAAATAGTTACCAAGTCATAAGCTATACATGGTATTATGCACGTTGTGAGACATAAATGTCATATGGTACAATCACACGTGATGTTGTGGGTATGTATTAAGTCATCCAGTCAGTTAATCATCAGGAATGAAGAACCTGGAAATGGTATTAAACGATTCAAGCCATCAAGCCACATCAGAACAGCGAACTGAACTGTGCCATAGAAACCGATTGTGAATTATGTTACCGGACTTATACAACCACTGATTGGAGTTATTAACATGACTGTGATTGAGTAGGTTGTACATGTCCACACAGCTCAGTTTAAAATGGATTGGTCCAATGTCTTGGATTGGGAGTTCCTAGCTTTCTTACAACTCACTACTACACTATGTATAGTTGCACGTCACGGCAGACGATGGATAGACATATGTAATGCATGTCCGGACCACCTCAGTTAATAAACATCTAAAACCCCATTGACCAACTTACCATTTTCATGTAGCAACTTATATTTAACTTCACTCAATCGTTTAGAAAATAATTGTTTAGTGATTCGAAGGCATCTATGATCAAATATTAGTAATCTAAAAATATCTATTCTTTGAGGACACACTTCACAGTCAAAGTAGGACAGAACGAGATATTACAAAGTATCCTCCCCCTTTAGTTCGACCGATAAATGCTTACAGCACAGAGGAGACAAGTTGTCAAAAGCTAAGAAGTGGAATAATATTCCATCATCTTGTAACTTTCGATTTCAGTTGATATCAGTTCAAAACCATACTTTAAATTAAACATTCAAGATCTCATCTCAAATCGATTATTAACAGAATCCTAACATTCTTAACCGTGTGGAAGTGAATGTGAATCAATCAAACATTAAAAAAAAGAGTGATTTGATTTACTTACGAATTTAACAGAGCTGGATCTAATCCAAGTTCACTTAATGCTTCTTCATAAGACATATTCACTGGTTTCTTTTGTAATTCGTCACGCCATGTTTTCAATATATCACGTAATAATGCTACCTAAAATAAAATGATGAAAAGAAGTTTAAACATAAGGAAAAGTGTGTTTACATAGGAAAAGTTCCGGGAAGCTACATATACATTCTTACAAGAATACGTATGATGAAGTAAGGCATACAAATGTGGACATTTTTTTGCAAAGTAAATGAATTATCCAAGACCAGTCTCATTTCTTTATTTATTTTAACACAAAGATATTGGCACAAGGTGGCACCAAATACATATGCACCACACAAATCTCACTTGATTTGTGTGAGGGTTGTGATACTGCACGGTTGCAAAACCGAAGGAGGTGGTTTTCTTGGGAGGCCACACCCGGAGCCTTCGACCTGAAGGTCTGATCCACAAGGCAGTGGAGCAACGTCAGGAGATGCAGTCCCGTGCTAGTCGGTGATCAACGATTGGTTCATACTTCATTCGTTCCTTCAGGATACTGGAGCCCATGTGCACCACTGGTTTGGAATCAAGGTTTTCCAACTCCCCTCCCTAGGTGGACTCTCCATGTCCACCAACCCGGTTAAAGCCCCCTGCCGGACATTCGCGTTTCATCCTCTCAATTTCGTAAACAACACCTCTGCCACGAGAAGGCAATGAGTAGGACTTCCCTGGCAGAGACTATATACGCGTGGCCATGTGGGAGCATTTCGGGAGGGAGAGAGGACTCTCCCCACTCTCGGTCGTACCAAGGAATTTGGGGGCATCCACGACTAGTCAAGGTGATCATCACCATTTCTCTATCAGTGTCAGCCCGGATACATATAAATACGAAAGGGATCCAAAAGTTATTATTTAGTGTTTTACAATCCACATAGTATTCATTATCGATTTAGTCAAAAGTTCGTTGAAGAATATGCAAGTCAGATTCCAAAACAAAATATGTGTGATTCATTTTAATAAAGACATTAGAAGATTCTAAGCTCCACTACACCTAATTTGATTTGAGTGATCGGATTGTGTTTTTTAAGGTTTTATACAAAGGAAAATTGTAACTGAAAAATCAAGCATATAAATGTGTATTTGGTAAATAACTTCCATTGCGTTGATTCAATAGTCAGATATTCAAATTTTTAGTATATTAACTAGTAGATAGTAGATTTTATTGTTGAAAGTCAAGTTAAACGAGTGAAATTCCCGTTTAGGTGTTAGTTTATGCGTACAATAAGCGAAAGCACGTACACTGAAACAACAGAGAGAAAAGAATATCATATACTCAATAGTGAATACGCATCAAATAACGTGCAACTAAAAAGTCACAAACACAAAACACTGAATAACTGTTTTATTCTAGTGTGTGACACTTAAGCAGTGCGGACTCGCGACTCCTAGAACAGTCAAACCCAGAACATTCAGCTTTCAGTGAGTACGTTTAACCTTTAAAGTACCGAGTTGAAATTAAGTGGTGAACACTTCAAAATTCATTCAATTCATGATATTGCATAACAAACACCTGATGCCTTCGTAGTGTGTGAACAACTTCTTGAAAAACAAATCAATTTTGGAATGTCCGAAGTTAGTCTCAAAGAGCTAGTTTCAATATGTACAAGATAAACGCAGCTAGATGACTAGTAAGTAGAGTTGGGAAATATGCTCAGAAGACAGCATAAACAAGGAACAAGACTTTATTCATAATATGTCGATTGAAATATGTAACCCAAAAAGCTTTTTTTTAGAGAATTACATGCATATAGCAAACAGGGAAGTGCAGTGATAACAGTCGGTAAGAAGCCTCTCTATCTGGAGATACAACTCAATGAAGATACATTTTGTGATGTACTACGAGATAGACTGACTAAGGCAATGAACGGGATGTGTAATGAAACTAACATATGTCTATCATTTTCTAACTGACCTATGGTGGTTCCTCAATCAAACGATAAGTTAACCACTTTAGCACACTCATGTGTATACATGTAATCAGCTGCTTTTATGAAAAAGGAAATATTGAGCGTGCAATTAAACAACTGAACCAACGCGTTAATGAACACCTCCATTCTTGTTTGCTAAAAGTTTTGACCAAAACACTACATAGCTTCGTTCTATCACACTAAACGGATAGCAGTCATGCAGTGGACAGAAACAAATAATTTCGAATGAACTATGGTTACTCACCACTTTTATTTAACGGGTTCAATCTTGTTTATGACATATGGCAGAAGCTACAAGACTACTCTAGCAAACAAGTCTTTATATTCATGACATATCTGTAACATTCATATTTCTTCTGTGACCACTATTTCCTCATTTAATCATTTGGACATAATCTACGATGAATGTTCTTTCGATGTCAATTTTTTCAAGGTTTTGAACGTATTTTCGATTATAAACCATTGATTTATTCTTCTTAACACAGTTAGTACACTTGGTCAAGTACACTATTAGTTCGTACTTTTTGTATACATATATTACTGTCTATTGTAGTACAGTCTAACGACAATCAAACCGTAAACAATCATATACGGTTATATCTGTATTTCACTGATTGAAATTATGAGCCAGTTGAAGCTAGACCACCATGGAAAACCTGGAAGTACTGGACGGCCGTTTCGTCCTAGTATGGGACTCTGTATTGTTCTAACTAAACAAATATATACATATCACAGACAATTAGTACACATGGTTAAAACAAAAAGGTAGACTAAAACAAGAATAAGCAAAGCAACAACATATAAGTAAGTAAGTAAACATTTACCGGGTCACGTATAGGCCAATCAGGAAAACGTTGTAGATCACATAAATGACGTAAATAATAATTATGACAAAATAATTCATTTTCCAATTGTGGATAAATGATAATTGGCATACCGATAAATCGATAAATAGCACGTATATTACTATGTAAACGTGGTGAGAAATCTGCTAAATGTGATGTAATTCGACCGATCATATAACGTCTATATTACGGAAATGTGTAAGACAAAAAAAATGAATGAATGATTAGAGGTATATAAAATAAACAGTGATGAATTTGAAATGAACTGGATGAATAATCAATCTAACTAAAGTAAGTTCAAGCCGGGAATAAACTGCTTTTAAATATATAGAGAAAAGTTTGAATATTCATTTGCCACTGAATGCCCTGGTACGGCTGAGAGTGGGGAGAGTCCGCTCTCCCTCTCGAAATACTCACACATGGCCACGCGTATATAGCCTCTGCCAGGGAAATCCTACTCATTGCCTTCTCGCACCACGGGTGTTGTTTACGAAATTGAGAGGACGAAAAGCGAATGTCCGGCGCTTTAACCGGATTCCAAACCAATGGTACACATGGACTCCAGTATCCTGAGGGAACAAATGGCGTATGAACCAATCGTTGGTCACCGGCTACCATGGAACTCATCTCCTTACGATGCTCCACTGCCTTGTGGATCAGACCTTCAGGTCGAAGGCTCGGGGAGCGACCTCCTAAGAAAACCAACTGCTTCGATTTGGGCACTCGGGCAGTATCAGAGCCCTCACACAAATCGAATGAGATTTGTGTGGCGCATATGTATTTGGTGCTTCTTTGTACCAATATCTATGTGTTAAAATAAATAAATAATAAGGCTTCAACAGAACACCTTAGAATATGCTTCTGTATACTCATATGCAACTCTAGAAAAGCTATTTTAACATCTATCCTGATTACATATTAGTAATGACCAATGTCATATTTGTCTGGTCCTTGTCGACTTATCAAGTTTGTCTTAGATTGTTCCACTCGCTCCCTTTCCACTCTTTTGTATATTGTTTTGTACTACTTATTAACATTCACTATGCAGTTGTAATCCCAACAATTTTTTAAACCTATGTTGTGACGCAAGTTGTACTGTTCACATATATTTATTACGTTTATTGTACTTATCATTGTATTTATCATTTTAATTACTGTACCTTAATCACTGCATCGGTTATTCACAGTTTCATGCATTTGTTTAAACGCAACAGTTTCCATATTGTTTTGCTCTTGGTTCGGGTCTCGGTTGTCCATAAACTGTTATCAAATATAGACACAGCTATCAGCTGTCTTTTGTACTATCGTATGTTATAATTGTTCTTTATGTTACTGTTACAGGAAGCCTTTTTACTTTCATACTTGAAAGACGCGTTTAAAGGCCCAAGACACCTCACAAATCGAGGTTTGTAACTTCGGTTTCGCGCGTAACCCAATCAGGTGAACTAGATGCTTCGACAGATCTAACAATACTATTTTTGAAATCGTGTCGATCAGGTTGTTAGTTTAAGTGACGCAAAATCATATGAGTCGCATTTGGACGTTATATGATTGTTTAAGGTCTACAGGAAACAATGTACCAACAAGGCAATAGAGTTCATTATTAGATTCCAGGTACGCTTTAGTGATGGGTAACAATTAGTACAAAATTTAGGTTGGATGTTTACACTGTCAACTACCTACAATCACATCAAGCATGTCAAACATGTTGTACAATAAAATCATATGCCTAACATTGAACTCCATAGATCAATGAATCAACTGAGAAATAATCGAAAATAATCAACGATATTTGAAAAGGATAATTGAATAATGGTCTATAAAATTGACAAAATGAATATTAGTATGGGTGGTTGTAGTATGTTCACTGCTGAGCCAATCTACACTAGACCAGTAGAGCAGGATCCATATCGAGTGTGAGACAGTGATCCATCACAGGTAATGGATGGTTGGTTGCGCAAGATCATGAATTTATTCAAGTTAGATATTAACACTGTCAGATGCCGGTTCAGTAGTTCAAAGGCCTGGGTTCGACCTCCACGCTCGGGACCGTGGATGTGCACTCCCAAGGAGCACCATGCTAGAACGGACACAGCCGTCCAATGGTTCCAGGCTTTCAATGGTAGTCTTAGACCAGCTCGTGAACTCAATTGTACAAATGAATATTATCAATAATTAACAAGAGACAAAACACAATTTGAAGCACTGAAATATTTTCAGACGTATATTTAAAGTAAGTTAAACAATTCAGGAGGTAGCATACGAAAACTTAGAGAGAAGATAATCTTTAATGATAAAAACAGTGATTTTCGTTATGTAAAACAAAATGAATTGAAGTTACATGATATAAACACAATGTACAAATTACACGTCTACTTACTTACGCCTGTTACTCCTCGTGAAGGAACATAGGCCGCTCACCAGCATTCGCCATCCAATCCTGTCCTGGATAATCTTTGCCAGCTCCTTCCAGTTGTTATTCATCCTTTCCATATCTGCTTCTATTTCCCAACGTAATGTGTTCTTTTTAGCCTTCCTCTTTTACGCTTTCCTTCAGGATTCCAAGTCAGCGATTGCCTCGTGATGCAGTTTGATGACGTGCGTAATGTATGTCCTATCCATTTCCATCGTCTTTTCCTAATTTCCTCTTCAGCTGGAAGCTGGTTTGTTCTCTCCCACAGTAGGCTATTGCTGATGGTATCCGGTCAATGGATGTTGAGTATCTTGCGTAGACAACTATTTATAAATACTTGCACCTTCTTGATGATGGTTGTAGTAGTTCTTCTAGTTTCAGCTCCGTACAGTAGAACTGCCTTGACGTTCGTATTTAAGATTGTGACTTTGATATTATTTGAAAGTTGTTTTGAGTTCCACATCTTCTTCAATTGTAGGAATGCGGCCCTTGATTTGCCAATCCTCGTCTTTACGTCTGCATCCGAACCTCCTTGTTCATCGACGATGCTTCCCAGAGAGAGACTGCTGCTACACTAGCTGTCTTTATCTGAATTTGTTAGTGTGTATGCCATAGGAGGGCTAGGTCATCTGCGAAGTCCAAATCGTCTAATTGGTTCTGAGCTGTCTATTGTATTACGTGTTTTCCCCCAGATGTCGAGGTCTTCATAATCCAGTCGACCACCAGAAGAAAGAGGAAGGGAGAGAGTAGACAGCCTTGTCTGACTCCGGTCCTTACTTGGAATGCATCTATCAGCTGTCCTTCATGCACGACTTTGCACTGTAGTCCGTCAAATTATGTACACACTGTATAGATTGCGTCGAAAATGTCTTTCGTGTCAGAATGTGAAGTAAATTAAGACGATTCCACCGAGATCCATATATGTAAACAAAGACTGATCAGAATTAAATCTCGATGGGTGACATGGCTCAGAATCGATCACGATTGTGTAGGTGTATACACTTTCTGTCTTCCCTCAAACTATGAGATTAAAATCGCTTCAAATCTTTCTTTCCAAGAACTAATTGTTTCTTCCTGTACTATGTCCTTATATGCAATCTTTCTCTTATATATTACCACCATCGACTTATCTACTCCTATGAATCCAGTGTTTATCTTGTTGTGCTAATGAGGTATGGTAACTTGGACCGATGGACATATGTGCCTGGTCCTACGTTGTAACTGACTGACTGACTGACTGAATAGTATAAACACCATCGAATAAACATAATATCCGTCTAACGAGTTAGAAGCTAAATGGATACAGTACCTTAATGGATAATATATCGACTTCTAAGTTCGGGTCTCAGTGTAAACAATCAACACAGGGAAGTGTACATTCGACTTGAAGTTACTTAAATTAGATATATAAAAATGTGTGTGTAAAAATCAGCTAAGTGATTGCGCGATCAAACAGTTTAAGATATTTGTTTACAAATAGAAACTGATTATATATATATATATATATATATATATATATATATATATATATAACAAAACACTAGACATAATAGTAACAAAACGAAAGGAAGCCTACCTCATCTCTGAATTCCATATCGCCTCAGGTGAATCGAAATCACCAAGAAAAATCTCTGCGAATTTTTCTGGTGGATGATTTTCTAAGTAAGCAATCATAGCATCAGGCAACATATTGCCCAGAATTGATCGTGAGGTTAAATCAATTCCTAATGAACCAGTGAACTAAAATGATTTAAGAATAATAAAGTTACAGACGAATGGAATTACGTACTCAATTTAATTACACTGTTGTGCACATCGGAAAACTCAGATACGATTGAGTATGAGGACAACCTAGTCCCTTTATTGAAATCAAATACGGTCACGCAATAGTATATAATGTCGAGGAAGTTCAATTCCCTATTTTTATGTGGCGGACAGGGTATATTTTTATGAAAAGAAAAAGAAAAGTGGATGTCTGGCAATTGAAGGATATCGAGGGTTCATCTAAGGAAGTTGAAAAAACCCTGATTTCATACCAACAGAGAACATTGGCTCATGGATCCGGAAGCGACTTTTGGTGCACAAAGTCACAGTAGTGAAATTATATTACTGATTTCTAAAAGTGTGCACTACAAAATATCAATTTCTATGATTCTTTCCACATTACGATTCTTGTATCATCTAAATATTCGAGTTCTCATAGAAGTTCAAGTTAGTCAACTTTGTGTAACGTTAAAGTAGGATGAATCAGCTGTTCAATACTTTTTCAAGATGTACACAAAGTTACGGTTAATATGCAATTTGGTAAAGGATAGTTATTTAACAGTAAAGTATGTGATTCATATTTTGTCTAATCTGAAACTAATCAGTCGGGTGCACACGCATATATATCCGAGTATTGATTTTTACAGGTATAAACAATCTGCTAACAAGTGCCAAATGGAATGAAATACAAATTTTGGATTATATAGTTAACTAGTACTAATTTATGAAGAAACACAGGGTTTCATTCGAAAGAGTCATATAGCACAAACATACTGAATAAATTCAGTCGCCAATCTTGTTCAACAAACAGAAAATTGATTAGGGATAAACTACTTAACGTCGTCAAATGATCCAAGTATATTGTAGTTAACTAGTAACGGTTATGTATTCGTCTATTTAGTCATTCAATAGAAGATATCTTGGAATAATTTCCATTATCTAATTATATCTTTTCCTGTGTTATAATTTTTCTTCCATCATGACTGACTGCGCTACACTTGATACATCCATAGCATGATGAAGTAGTCATTTCGTAGTAGAAAACTTTAACAGTTTCATATAGACCAGCAAAAGGATAGAGACTACGATAGTGCAAATAATAATTCCCGCCTCATTTTGGTTGGCTGTCAGATGCAAGGTCATAATTGTAAAGGAGAGTGGAACTCATCCGCACTCCAGAAACTGTAGTTCTTTGTATGAAGATTCGTCAAAATTTTATAGAAATTGGGTAACGAGTATGCAGAAGATATCATAAGTAAAAATTGTATTTGAATAATCCTCAAGACTAAAGAAAGATTTGCTGTGTTTAAGTATTACTTGACGAGTCATGATTTTCATCTATGCAGTTGTTCAGAATGTTGTACGTGAAGTGAGGTTCTGTTATAACTTGTGACTTGTGTACCCTCCTAATGTATAACGTAACGATACCGTCAATTAGAGAGCAGTGAATTATCGATTGGACCAATGACACATAAATTTCGTACGAGCAGTCTAGAGTACTTATCGGTCCTGCTTCCTGCCTAACTCAGTCAGTTAAGTCCAAAACACCAATCTCAGCCTCTGCAATATGAATCATTTATTTCAAGCATACTGGGTTTATATACGAAACAAACTGACCAGATCATACCATAAAATAGGAAACAACATTTGTAAAAGATTTGGCCAAATATGGCTGTGAATGTGGGAGGTAGTAGTTAATAGACAGGGTATAATTCAAGAACGGTAAATCGTATAATAATAGTTCATAGGTCAAAGTAAAGCTTACGATAAGGGGAACACGAATATGGATAGTTTACTTACCTAACAACTATACAATACAAAATATATGCATAGTATTGGTCCATAAATGGATCCCCAAAGTTACCATTCATTATGTTTATCAGGACCTAACAGGTTCAAAGCTATGAAACAATGATTACTAATTAAATCCATAGGTGGTGTTAACTGCTTTCAAGACAATTCAATATAACTCATTTATCAACTGGTACTTTGTATACTAAGATTTTATCCACATTATTTGTGTGTATGAGTGATTGTTGTGATACTACAATAACCGACTGTTAGAACCTGTGACCAACCTGTTAATTGTATGTAAACAGTCATAGTAATTATATTCGTTTAAAAAAAAACCGAAAATCTCAACATTTTCCTGAAATACGAATAAATCGACAATATAGATATAGACATACAGATACAATAAGTACCTACACACAATATACTACTAATTACAAATGAATAATTTTGTTATATTTATTTTGTTTTAGGTCATATGATAAGATACTCAATAAGAAGTGTTCTTCTAAAGTAAACTAAACTTGTAAATCATGAAAATAACAAAGTAATGTATGTATGATTGATTGAGATGCATAACGAGAGGAAATTAACATACTGATTTTTGGCTAATCTATGTTGGTGACTACTTGAACTCAGTAGCGTAATGGATAATACGTTGCATTTAAAGTGATAAATTTTGAGTTTATGTATATGTCAATAATAGAATGAAGGTGAATCGAGTAGACGAATCTCAAAGAGGAGGAAACGCGCATTTCAGATTTCACTGATAATTAAATTATGAGTACTAAAACAATCATATCTTGCCAAGAACTGACTTTTTACCGGTGGATGTATGTTGCTTAATGACGAGTAAGTCAATTTGTAAGTGATAAACACTAATGTCATCTATAGCCGGTGTATTAGAAGAAGTCTAGAAATAACAAACTGAAGCTCGTTAGAATGAAGTGTCTTCTTTTTGCTAAGTGATTGGATATCCGGGAAGTTGACAATTCATCACTTATCTCTGAAAGCATCTCAGTTTATCTACATTATGATTGACTGAAGTTAAAAATTCACACATGGGTATACGCATACATAAATACATATTGTTGAGAGTCAACAAACACACTAAGTCTTTAGAGGCATAGAAAAAGGTAGTAAAAGTTTTAACCAATTAACATTGAATAGAAGTTGCTAGGATACATCTTTAAAACAAAGGGACCATGTGTCACATTTTGATTGGATAATTACTTAGATTGTTGCTAAATACAGTATATTTCCTGAATTTCCTAAATGATTTATGAAGATTTTCTAAACGTTGATTAACCTTGGAACAATGCATTTAGTCATAGTTCTTGTCTTCTCTATTGCTCTAGTTTTACAGTGAAGATGTAATCTGTGCATATAAGAAGTATCTATAAAGTCATCAGCAAGCAAAAGATACCTATTATATACATTACTTACGCTTATTAAACCTCGTGTATCATAAACCGCTAATTAGGATTCTCCACTGAACTCTGTCATGTGCTATCTTTCCCATTTGTTGCAAAGTGCTATACACTATTTTGATTTCTGCCTCTAATTCATAGTACAATGAATTCTGTGATCTTCCTCTTTTCCTTCTGCCTTGACGATTTCAAGTTAGGGCTTGCGTTCTCTATGCCAAAGTAACTTCTTGACGATAGTGTCCGGCCAACGGTACCTTGCTTAGATAGCTGGTTGTAGATACGCGTGTTTTATTGACGCTGGTTGTAGTAGTAAGGTCACTACTCACTGCTTTGTACTTCAGGATCTTCTTTTTGCCTTGCGTACGTCGAGGCCTACGGCTGCAGAGGCTACTGCTACACTAATTGTTTTCATCTGCATTTGCTGGAGTGCATAAGATCGAAGAGCTAGGTCATCTGAGAAGTCCAAACCGTCCAGTTACACTCAAACTGTCCATTATATTCCGTGCTTCCCCTCTGATGTCGAGGTTTTCATAATCCAGTCAACGATCAGAAGAATGAGAAAGGAGGAGAATAAGCAGTCTTGTCCTAAACCGGTCCTCACTTGGAATGCGTCTGTCAGCTGCTCTCCATGCACGACTTTGCAGTGTAGTCTGTCTTATGAATTCCGGATGATGTTGACCATTTTCTCAGGTACATCATAGTGTCGAGGAAGTTTCCATAATGTTCTCCTATCCACATTATTGAATGCTTTCTCATAGTCAAGTATGGTGATGTATAGTGACGAGTTCCATTTGATTGATTGTTCAACGGTGATCCGCAGTGCCGCGATGTGGTCTGTGTACGACCGATTCTTACGGAATCTTTAATCCTGTTCAGCAACACTTGAAAATGTTTCCTGATACCGATAGTGTGATGCCTTTATAGTTGTCATAATTACTAAGATTTTTTGATGAGGTATCCTTTTTTCCAGTCTATCGGCATTTGTCGTTCCTCCCAAATCTTCCTGAATAGAACGTATAGCATTTACATTTACTTCTATGTCTGAATTCAGTGCTTCAGCTGGTATGTTGTCTAGTCCTGCTGATTTCCCACTCTTCATTTGTCTAATGTCCATGTTGATTTCTTCGATTGATGACGAGGTAACTTCGGTAGGAAGGTCTGTCGCTGCTGCTTCGATTTCATATATATATATATATATATATATATATATATATATAACACTTGCACAGAAATTTCAAGACAAAACCAATCAATACAACAATGAACAACAATATAGTACAACTTACTTCATCTAAGCGTAATGCTTGTAATAAGTGAACATCTTTTAAAAACTTTGCAATTGGTAAAACATTACTACCAGTGTATAATAATATGAAATAAAATATTCCAGTTAAGTAAAGTCGTGGTAGAAAAGGATTTTGATCCATAACAGCATGTAGAAGAGAGACAACACGTTCAACCAATGGTGGGTCGAAGGTCAGTAGTAGCTAAATATATTAATTAAATAAAATAATAGTAATAGTAATAATAAAATAGAACAGTAGATTAGTTGTTAGACATTGTTAATATAATGAAAACATTGAAATACTAGACTAGAGAGAATCAGTTCCTTTAAAATATCAGGTATACCTTATTGGTCGATGTTAAAAAGAATGAAATATGAGCTAAGATTTCACTGTTGACTAACTCCGATCACCCAACACCTTAGCAAAGTGCATACAACGTCGAGTCACTTAGGCTAGTCATGATATTACAACCTGACCGATAAAATTCGACCTGAACAATGGATCAGACAAATATGACATTGGACACTAGACATCTCAGTTCTACAAGAGGTAATTTGAGGGCTCGACATGCATAGTGGTAACGTCCCAGAGTGTCAGACTGGGTGACTTGGGTTCGACTCCTACAGAGAACATATCACTCCCCTCACGATTCCATGTACCACTTACCAACGAACGCCAACTACTACCAAATTTAGGCTCATGGTTTTCTATCAAATAACTCCAGCCACTTCACTAACTGTTAAACAGTTGCTTCGTTCTAGTTTGAAACTTTTAGTGAGTAGTGCGAAAAATCGATTTCTAAGCACAGAATCAAATGTTTGAACAACTTAAATTGCAACTCAATAGCTCAAAAGAATAGAATAGAAGTAAACTGGAAAAATTGAAGATAGGAAGAGTAATAAAAACAAAGATAGTATATTCGTTTTGAAAGTTACTTAACATTAAGCATTGACAGATATGAGTCGTCTAGTTGCAATCACATGGTATATATCGTAATTTAACAACCTTAAGTAAAATGAACAGAAAGACAATTATAATGGGATGCATATTCATTTGCAATTTACAGTTTTATAATGTTATTTCATACTGTTTATCATTACAGGTCATGCTAAGTGGTTACCGCTTTCTGGCTACTTTAAAGTGAAGTGCAATAAATTAATCTGAGATATTAAGTGCCATATCGTTCAGTGGATAGCAACCGATGGTTAGAGACCCTGAATGACATGGCTCAAAATTGTTTGCAATGACGCAGTTGCATCCACTCTTTGTGTTCTCCCAAATTCTAATCTTTCGAATTCTTTATGTCCGTTTTTTCTCTTTCCAAATTTATTTCACTCGATTACACTCCTTGAATATCATCTTCAAACGCTAATCTTTTCAACTACTGCTTATACTCGTACTACCTCCACCACTACGGAATTTGAGTCGACAACTGAATTTCTGTGCTAATGTGGTATGGCAACTCGAACTGATGTAGGTACGTACGAAGTTCTACGTTGTTACTGACTGACTGACTGACTGACTGACTGACTGACTGACTGACTGACTGACTGACTGACTGACTGACTGACTGACTGACTGACTGACTGACTGACTGACTGACTGACTGACTGACTGACTGACTGACTGACTGACTGACTGACTGACTGACTGGATCGTGTCGTTATCCATGAGTGGCATTTTGTGGACTCAACAACCGGAGTGCACACAAACAATATTGAAGCTACGTGATCGATACTGATTGAATCGACTATATTAGGAGGAAAATTCTAAATGAAGTAATATATATTTCATACTTATATCTAAAGTGTAATCAATATAATACAATTCTTACTTGAATTACATGCGGTAGACAATTCATATCGGAGATAGCACGACGTGGTTTCGGTAATGGACGTACAACACCACCATGTAGATCACGTGATGAACAACTATCACATAATCGACGTAAAATATCTATACATTTTATTGCTAAACTTGTATAATTTGTAAACATTCCACCAGTATAACTTAATTTATCAATTAAACAACCAACGTTTATTTCATGATTTCCAGTAATTGAATTATTTGTATTATTATTATTACTACTAATAACAGTTGGATTAGAACGAGTAGACAGATTAGATGAATTTGATAATTTCATATCTGAAATATCAGAAAGTGTCCAACGAATTTGTACAATACGTTTAGCTGGCATCCAACCATACATTCCACAAGCAATAGTTTTCTCATTCATTTGTTCAGAATGATCTAATGATATAGTATCATTATTTAAATGATTTTCTTGTGATTGATTAGATGATTTATTGAAGTTATTACTATCTTCTTTGATATCAACAAAATCATCTTCAGCTAAATAACCATCTGGACGACAACGAGGTGTTGCATCTAAACCTTGGGCATATACTTTTGTAGCATTATTAATACGTCCATCTTTAATCAATTGTTGTAGCTATATGGGAAATTTTTTTTATTTAAAAGAATAAAGCATGAGTTACATTGAGTTGTTATGATAATCTAATTGAATTTGGTTAAACAATCACTGGAAACCAACGGAAACCAAAGAACTATTTCGCTTTAATATGAAACTTGCACACATCGAGGACTCCATCAAGTATTGAACCTAAAATCCTCAGACATCACAGTGAGCACTTAACTTTAATACTACTTAGTTGCTTACCAGTTAGTTTACACTTCTATTTTAAGTCATTTAGCAATATTTAGCAGCCATCATCCATTTTGCTATTGATGATAATTATTTCACTTTCAAAATGACTGAACTCTGTTGGTCACGGATTTACACTGGAACTCAAAGGATTGCATCGTGAAGCTAGCCACTAGTGATCAGATAATTACAACTGTTGAGATCATTGGACTTATGGTGGCCGATACGAATATACTGCGTTAACTCCATAGTCAGTCAGTTACAACGTAGGACTAGACACATATATGCATTGGTCCAAGAGAGTGTATACACCTACACCATTGTGATCGATTCTCAGTCATGTCACATAGAGTCTCCAATCATTGATTAGGATAGTCACGCAGACCCCAACCAAGTAGTCCGCGTCCACCAATATGGCTCAGACTAGAAGTTAGTGACTTCAAGCACTGATGCCACGTTTTCGATTGGCCACCCCTAACTTTCTTCCAACCATCTCCAACACCGGTTAGCATTGGTCTTCGTGGTAATCGGTGTTTAGGCATACGCAACACGTGACCCAACCATCTCAGTCGATGAAGATTCACAACCTCATCAACTGATTTACCATCATTCCCAAATAGCACGCATCTAACCTCACTATTACTCACCCGGTGATCCCAGCAGATGCGAGAAATATTTCTAAGGCATATATGGTCAAATACTAGTAGCTTACGAGTATTTTTAACTCTTAATGGCCACGTTTCGCAGCACAGAATGAAAAGTGTTAAAAACATCTAGATGAATACAGATTATCACGATCATGAAATCTCTGTTTGGCTAAAGTTGGTGTATTATTATGAGTTGGCGTATTCCAATTAAGTGATCGAAAGATAATGCGCTCATCATGAGGTATGAATGTTCTAAGTTTGATCCCTAGCGTGTTTATCAGAGTTGTTGCAAATTATTCCCTAATTAGGGCAAAACAACTATCAAATAACGTTTGATTTGGATGGGTTACTGATATGATGTTAATCTTTGAAAAAATTAATTTTATCAGTTTGGGGCTTGTGGAGATCGTTAAGTTTTTGATTGAGATCATGAACTGATTGATGTTAGACCATCATTGAAAACCTGGAAGCACTGGACGGCCGTTTCGTCTCATTGTGGGACGCCTCAGCGACTAGCTTCGTGAGAAAATTCTCGGAGTTCTGGCAAGAAGCCGTGACCAGTGGATCTAATCCATGTCGGGTAGAAACAGGTGTCTACCTCAGTAAAAAGGGAGATGGTCGCGCAATTTCGTGGATTGGTTGGGGTTAGACATTTACACCTTTCGATGCCAGCTCAGTGGTCCAGTAGGTTAGGCGTTCGCGCGCGAAACTGAAGGCCATGGGTTCGAATCCCACCGGCGGGATCGTGGATGCGCACTGCTGAGGAGTCCCACAATAGGACGAAACGGCCGTTCAGTGCTTCCAGGTTTTCAATGTTGGTCTAGCATCAATCAGTTCATGATCTCAATCAAAAATTACTTTTAATAAATTAAGAATGATAATTGTATAGTACCGTTCTAATAAGAAAAATATATGTAAATAAGGATTCATCAACTGTAAATCGATTCACCTAAACTATTACATGAAACAAATATAGACATATACTGTTTATCATTAAACTTTACAAAATTTACATTTGAATAAACAAAGTACTTACTTCATAAAAACTAACTGGACCTTGAATAGAATGAGATCCAGATTTGGTTATTGATCCATTAGTTGTTTGTTCTGTTTGTGTTGTATTAATATACCACCATTCTCGTTGAGTATTTGCACCAGTACCTGAAAACTCTTGTTCAGAACTAGCTTTTAAAACATTGGATTGAAATGGGGTAGGTGCTCGATTTGTATGTAAATGTGCTAAACATGCTAAATCGATGAGAACACGTACACCATCAGCATCGACAAATGACATAACATTATTCTAGAAATTAAAACACAGGAAACATAATTGTTAGATACACATATATTCAGTAAGGTAAACAAAACTGAGATTCCTGAAGATGAAGTTATTTACTTCACTTACCACGTAAACATTTGTATACTTAGCTAAAATACACAGTTTAATCATGAAGACTAGTGATATTATTTGGTTGCTAAAACAAAAAGAGATAAAATGGAGTTCGGACTTGAAACTTAATGGCTGAATGTCGAAGGTCTTAACCATCGAGTGAGCGCTCAATGACTTGAATAGACCAATAAGAAGTTCATTTATTTTTCTAGACGAAAGTATGAATACATAAGAAATGTGGATATTTAACAAAACGTGATCACCTCATTGGAAAAAAAAGTCAAAACGCTGACCACAATTTCATTGAATTCAATGTTATTGATGTAACAAACAGTCTAGTTTTAATACCATTTTCAAATGAATGAGACTTAAAACTCATATTCTATAGTCCTTAGTATATTAAGCAACAGGTATTATTATTTGTTCTTATGTTAAATACTTGATACACCGGCTAGTTTTATTGGTTTTGCGATCATTTGGTTCATTGATTTGAGGTTTACATGAATAAGTCGGTCTAAAGAAAAGTCACCAATCAAATAAAATATTATCAGAAGTGGGTTTTGTGGAGATTTTTGTAATTTCAATTGTTGAGATCATGAGTCAATTGAAGCTAGCTACCTGAGGAATCCCACAATAGGACGAAACGGTCGTCCAGTGCTTTCAGCTTTTCCATGGTGGTCTAGCATTATTTGACTCATGAACTCAACAATTGAAATAAAATATTGTTTATATATACATCAGTTTTTATGGGAAGCGGATTCACATCGTTGGATGTGAAGTAAACTTTGTCTAGAAAAAGTAAAGATAATATGTGACTGTTGAGTACCAAGAGAACTCTACAAGGATTTGAAAATTCAAGTCAACATTTTAAACACTCAAACATCGTTACATGTGACAAGAAAAATTCCTGGAAATATTATCTCCATGTTAGTTTCATTACACATCTTCTTCATTGCCTTAGTCAGTTTATCTCGTAGTTCATCACAAAATGGTATCTTCATTGAGCTGTATCTCCAGATAGAGAGGCTTCATCGTTAGATATATCAACGTTGAATTGCATTTAGATAAAAAGGAACATATCCTATAGAAATAAAACTGTTGACTTTTTTTTCTTCTGATAACTAACAAATGAGAGTGTCTTCACGACGCACCAAGAAAAGAATTTGACTTGATTAGCTACCAAAGATGTAATAAACAGAATGGTACTCTCATCATCCTGTTCAATGCTTCTTGGTTTTCAATGACAATCAAAGTTTATGATGTATACTATTAAAATTTAACAATCTCTTAAAAGCCCTATACTAAGAAGAAGAATCATTTATAAAATGACAAGAGATCATATTCAGTAAATATCCCCTTCTCAAAAATGGACTTTGCTAACAAGACATAACTTCATGTACTTAGAAATTGGAAAAAATTACAATCTAGACAATATGGATAGTTGTAGTGTGAGCTACTTATATCCACATAAGTAGTATATAGTAGTGGTCAGAAATAGAATGTATTTCAGTATTAGATAGAGAAGGAAACGTTCAAATTGCCCCAACTGGTGATCTTGTTCACTACATATATAGTATGCTGGAAACTAGAAACATTGACATTTCGGTCGGTTATTCATTAGAATAACACAAAACTTTACGAATCTGAAACTATATGGAAAAGGATACTACGGCTGATATTAAAATTTTCATTTGATTAAATAGATTGAGGAACCGTATGATGAATTTTGATTCTTAAATTTTTATGGAAAATTCCACAAAACGTTAATTGGATAGAAACGTAGTTACATGTATTTTCTAAACACTAATACATAGATTTCGAACAACAGATTGATTTTAAAAAAAACACGATATATTGTCTTAGTATAACTTACCCTTACATAAACTTAGTCAGTTAAGATATCTGACATTCATTCAGTGAGCTCAAGGTTCGAACACCGTATCACATAGGTTTGGACAACCAGATAGCATCATTAGACCTCATACTTAGAGTATAGTTCATATATGAGTGTCTGGTGAATGAGTTAATTATTTACAATTACTTATAAATTACTAGAACCAAACCTTTAGAAGGACCTCGCAGATGATCTGGCCCTCCTATCGCAATCGCAACAACAAATGCAGGAAAAAACGACCAGTGTAGCAGCAGCCCCAGCAGCAGTAGATCTCAACATACACAAAGGGAAAAGCAATATTCTTCGATACAACACAGCATGCAACAATCCAATCAAAATTGACGGAGACGATTTGGAAGATGTAAAAACCTTTACATATCTAGGCAGCATCACTGATGAACAAGGTGGATCTGATACAGACATAAAGGCTGGGATTGGCAAAGCAAGAGCAGCATATTTACAACTGAGGAACATCTGGAACTCAAAACAACTGTCTGTCAACCAACACCAAAGTCAGGATTTTCAATACAAATGTCAAGACAGTTCTACTATATGGGGCAGAAACCTGGAGAACTACGAAAGACATCTTCCAGAAAATACAGTTGTTTATTAACAGTTGTCTACGCAAAATACTTCGGATCCGTTGGCCAGACACTATTAGCAACAACCTACTGTGGGAGAGAACAAACCACATCCCAGCGGAGGAAGAAATCAGGAAGAAGCACTGGAAGTAGATAGGACACACATTGAGGAAAGCACTCAACTGCGTCACAAGACAAGCCCTCACATGGAATCTTCAAGGCTAAAGGAAAAGAGGAAGACCAAAGAACACATTACGCCGAGAAATGGAGATCGACATGAGAAAAATGAACAAGAATTGGATGGAATTAGAAGAGAAGGTCCAGGACAGAGTGGGTTGGAGAATGCTGGTCTGCGGCCTATGCTCCATTAGGAGTGACAGGCATAAGTAAGTAAGTAATCTTTATAAGAGAAGCATATTTACAAGAATAACATACCTTATTCAACATTAATTTATCCAATAGTAAAAGAAGACAATCTCTTTCAGATGCAAATGTTGTACGATCTAATAAATAAGTAAGTAATGGAATATCTGTAATTGGACCAATCTCATGATGACATCGGTGATATACAACTGACATAGCATGTAAGCATAAACAACGCATTGTAAGACGACGTAATGTATTGGGTGTTAAATTGTTACAATCAGTTGTATAACGTTTAATAGAATTATCATTAATGGAATAATATGGATCCGATGCAACATATTGAAGGTAACGTCGAAATAATTCATTGAAAAATGCAGTACTATAAGGTGAAAATAATGTACACGAACAAGGACATAGTAACAAATCATAAGCTTAAAATGGTAACTAATTAAGCAAGACTAAATCAGATCGATCAGTTTTATTAAAAGATATATAGAATACACGTGCAAATCTACCATTTCCATTACATCACAGTGAAATAAACATAAAAACTGTAATAATCAACATATTTTTGTTAAATATTCAATGATTCCATTGGTTAATGTCATATCGTATTTTGATCATCTCTAGACGTGGTAGCATTATATTCGAATGTCCATCGTCTTGTCTCGATTGACCTAGCATTCATAAGATCACTCTGCCAGGGAAGCCTTACTCATTGCCTTCTCGTGGCGGGGGTGTTGTTTACGAAATTGAGAGGACGAAAAGCGAATGTCCGGTAGGGGCTTTAACCGGGTTAGGGGACACGGAGATTTTAACTAAGGGAGTCGGAAAACCCTCATTCCAAACCAATGATGCACATGATCCCCAGTATCCTGAAGGAATAAATGATGTATAAACTAACCGTAGATCACCGGCTACCATGGGACTGCATCTCCTGATGTTGCCCCACTGCCTTGTGGATCAGACCTTTAGGTCGATGTTGAATATTCCTTGTTTAATTTCAGTTTTATGAATTATATTTATTTGAAAACAATTTATATCGAAAACTGACTTCGGTTCGACAATAACTGAAAACAAGGAGTAATTGAACAACTGTTTCAAAACTAATATCAGACTCTTTGGAAGGGACGCATACACATGTCGACTAGAGATCTAACCCCTTTAGGCTCAACGATTCCAAATTTCTGTGATTAAACCCTCAATGTTACAGAACGACCAGTTATTGCTATCGACGTCATCTGTGTCACTCCTGACACAGTTGAACTCCAATAGTGGTGGTTTTACATTAAAACTTTGATAGTTTTCCGTTGGGTTGATCTGTTGTGAGTACAAGACTATGATTGGGAAACTCACTAAACACGAAGTCTGAATCTTTTAGATCGAATGACTGACGGAATCGTGAATGGACACTGTTGAGGAGATCTGCAATAGGATGAAACTGCTATTCATTCATCATTGGGTTTCACTAGTGTTTGAGCTCAAGTTAGTTCATGATGTAACAAAAATATCTCCACTAATCTCTATAAACGGTATCATAAACATTTATTTACTTACCTATCACGAATACGTGATAGACCCATAGATAACACATTAGTTGAATTTGCATTAGTCAATGTAGTTGCATCAATTACTTCATTCACATGTCGATCTTCTTCAAGTAATAAACGTAAAAAATAGTTGCCAACACGTGGTTCTTCGATTAAACTTGGATAATTCACTTTAAATTCTCTATAATTCCATGAAACAAGACTTGCCTATCATAAAATCATTGAGAGTAAACAAACAAATAGAGGAAATCAATTTACGTGAAACTATAGAATTAAAAAAGAAATAGTAAGTACGAAAGTACAACTATGTAAAATACTTTCAACCCCTTTAATGAAGAGCAGAGCATGGTAACAATTTATAGTTTCGCATTATAATATCGATAACTCATATTAACAAGTCGGTAGAGACTATTGGGTTCCGGTAGCGTATATCAAATAAATATTATGTACGGTAAATCAATTCAGTGAACTCGAAACACACAGTGAGCTAAGGTAATTTAAACGTGTATTGATAAAGTTGACATAATGATTATGAGCATTGATAGCGTATAATGTAAACGGTAAAGGCGATGAATAACATTAGATAGTGACGCAAAAAATCAATAAGTTGACAGGGGTTAAAAAGATATCAGTTAATGAAATAATAGTGGAAAAACGATGATACATAGTCCAAAACAAAAATGAAATGGACCTTTATTTATGAAAGTGATCTACATATCCATGCTTCACCACTGTGAGTTGGTTAGCATCGAGGTAAACTAAATCAAAATACAGTGCCAATTTATAAAGTATTCAACTGTTAAACTGATCTATGATCAAGTCTAATGATGTAGACTTCACAATAGACAATGTTGATATAATCATAATCTGTATTAGAGCCTTGAATATATGATAAAGATTACTAGACTCTAGTCCGCTGATGCTTGTCAATATTATTCCTGTTACGTCCCGATAAGCATAATGAATGGTAACTTTGGGGATCCATTTATGGACCAATACTATGCATATATTTTGTATTTTATAGTTGTTAGGTAACTAAACTATCCATATCCGTGTTCCCCTTATCGTAAGCTTTACTTTGACCTATGAACTAGTATTATACGATTTACCGTTCTTGAATTATACCCTGTCTATTAACTACTACCTCCCACATTCACAGCCACATTTGGCCAAATCTTTTACAAATGTTGTTTCCTATTTTATGGTGTGATGTAGTCTGTCTGGTTGATATGTAAACTCAGTATGCTTGAAATACATGATTTATATTGCAGAGGTTGAGATTGGTGTTCTGGACTTAACAGGTAGAGTTAGGCAAGGAGAATGACCTATAAAGACTTTAAACTATTCATACGGGTTTTACGCATCATTGATCCGATCGATAATTGGTGGTATACATATACATTAACAGAGTATACAGGCCACAAGTTATAAGAATTTCCTAATCACTAAGCTAATATTTCAGACTATAAAAAATTCTTTATATGATTATTACCATGAAGTAATTTATAACAAATTTATATAAAATCTAAATCTATACATAGATATACCTGATTAATTAAATGATCCGCTTGTATTCTAGTTGGACTAACTGATGTTCGTGTTCTTCTATTAAGATTTGATGATCTTGATAAAGTTTGTGTATCATTATGATCATTAGAATTTTGTATTTTCGATGAATTCAATTTAATCTCTTTATCATCATGTTTATCAAATTGATTAGTTTCTATAGTAGATTGAAGATGATCCATTGTGGATAATTGTGAATGTTCATTCATTGTCCCATTATTATTATTATTATTATTATTATTATTATTATTATTATTATTATTATTATTATTATTATTATTATTATTATTATTATTATTATTACAGATATTTGGTGTACTTTGAGCTTTACTAGTTAAACCAATTGGAAATATACGTTCAGCTTGACCAGTACCAATTGGTTCAGATCGATCAAAATCTGGTAGATCTGATTCTTCTAAACGACTTTGTGCAAAATAATTACGTTCTTGTTGAAATTCTTGTAATTCTTTCTCCATTGATTCACGTAATTCATTTCTTGTCTATTTTTATAGAAATCAAATTACAACTAGAATAATCACTATAAACTCATTCAATAAAATTGATGAATAAAAGAGTACAGATAGATGAAGTATACATTGTAATCTAAAACCATGTGAATAGACATTAAATGTTGTGAACACTCAGTTACGATTATTGAAAACGATTAAGGTATTTAAACACAAACTTTCGTACAAATATATATGTGCCACATTTCGTCAGTTGATTTGTTTGAGGCCCAGAATACTGTTCACGTGGCCAAACCGAAGCAGGTGGTTTACTTAGGTGACATCCTGAGCTTTTGACCTGAAAGTCTAATCCATAATGTAGTGAAGCAACGTCTAGAGATTCTGTCCTATGATAGCCGGTGACCAACAACAGCTTCATACGCCATTTGTTCCTTCAGGATTTTGAAACTCATGTGCACCATAGATTTGGAATCAGGGTTTTCCAACTCCCTTAGGTGGATCCTCTATATTCATTCATTGAAAGCGATACAATATGATAACTGTTTTTATTATTATCGATGGTGTGTTAGTGGATTGTTTGTTGTTTGATTATGAAGAGATATTCATATGAAGCTTAAAGACAATCTTCAGAAGATATTCAACTCAGAAACTTTAACTCCCACGGCAAGTATGCTAATTCTAATTCCTATCGACAGAACATTTGCGATGATAATATGAAGCACAAATAATGTTATCGTCGGGTGCTATAGTCCTACTCTGGAAGTGGCTACATTTAAAGATAACATTTTCTCACTTGTTGTCTAAAAACTCAATCACTAAACTATTCATGACGGTTTTTTACACGTAAGGTAATTCATTTGATATTGTTTTACTTGAATCTTCTCATTGATGTTTTAGGACTGAAATTGATCAGTCTATTATTGGCATATGTGCATACTGTGCGTATGCCACGATATTGCCTTAATTTACAAGCATAATAAGCAAAGATGGATAGTGGTTAGCAGTGGAATACAGGACGCGCGTTTCGCCCTGTTTGGGACTCGTCAGCTGGATGTACCTGGACCTTAGAGTTCATGTTCACTCTGGGACTCGAACTCAGTACCGTTCGTTTCAAACGCCATCGCATTATCCACTTAGCTACTGAGCCCTGATACGTAGGGTAATTTATGTTTTTTTTTAAGAATTGAGAAATGAAAAATCCATAAAATTGTTTGATATATGATACTTTGAATTAATTGATACATTGGTCAAGCTTAAAAAATAATAAATGTGCAATATATAACTGAAGTTATAATTTATATATGTTTGACTGGATAACATATTCCATTAAGTATGAGAACGCTAAACTCTTATCAGACCAATGACTATGGCATAATCAATGACGAAACTTGACTGACAATAAGTGATCGCGATTTTGAACATGAGGTGCTGACTGGTTTAATCATGACGTTTTTCAGCGCCTTTCTCCAACAACAAACACATCATCCTGATCTACGATTATTCTTCATCATCTCAAATGATTATGAGCAACGACTGAACAGAAATCCTGTGTTAACAATAGCAGATCTTTTTGCAAAACATCCAAGTCTGTTCTAGAACAGGTTAGGGTGTTGTATAATCGGATAAGTGAACCGGTGCTTCGTTCAAAACGTCATGTACCACTGTTTACACATCATTAATAAGACCAAATTCCTAAACCAGCCCCTCACAATTTTCAAAAAAATGGAATACCGATATAAGAAACCACAAAGCAGATTGTCGAGAGAATTTGAAATGGGACAATCAGTTATGGTGATGGACTTCTAATGTCCGAAGCTGACATAGGTATCCGTAACCACTTCAAGCAGGATAGTATCTACGAAGTAAAAGTCGAGAATATAAGATGAATACAATATGCTTACTAACTATAACCTACTAGACGGGATAAGGTTATAGAAGGCGATAACAACCCTGTTATTATGCCCCTCAATAGCTTAACCGATTTGAATATGGAAATTAAAATGAACCTGTGATTCTCTTGAAGATTATAAACCGATTTCGAAGTAGGTCAAATCAAATCAAAAGACTCTTATGACTGATACTATAATTAATGCTCAGAAAAAAAGGCATTGAAACGGATTAGATATGAAGTCATATGGAGCTTACAGAACTATTCTATGTTGAATTAACTGACCCACTTTTAACATGTAATTCATGTAGTTCATGACATTTTCATACTAGTTTATTATTTATAGGCTTTGATTTAATGTATAAGTCGTTTATATACGTTTTGCCATCCCTGAATTATTGTTGATTAATTACGGATCCATTCAAGTATAGTATAAAACGTAGGTGGAAGTAAGTGACAATATCAATTCCATTCTTTGAGCTTTTGGTAATTAAAAGTGATTAGCAGAAAACTCGGGAGCTCTTGGCTTTCTACTGCTTTGGATTCGTCAGAAAGGTATTATTTGTCTGCCATTAGATGTGACTCGTGAAACCAATGGTGGGTCATTTCTCATACTACGTCACTGGTTGAAACTTGCTACAATTTATGCACAGTATCAGTTACCTAAAAAGTATTAATTAGCTCTGCCAATAACTGGCAGTCAGAGCAAAATTAACAACCGTTGGTTCTTCACAAATGCCTCTGTCCGTCTACCACCAAATAAGTAGCACTATTGAAACCAAGAAACCATATAAGTTAGACAACGATTAAAAACCTCCAAGTAATAGGACGGCTGGTTCATATTAATTTGGGAATACTCAGCACTGCGTACCCACGATCCTACAACCCAGGACGTTCGGCATAGTGCCTCTAGACTACTAAAACGCGATCCAGTGTTGTCCAAATCTAACTTTAATCAATTCGCAATATTGCCCGTTAGACTTAAACACCATTAGATACTTAGATTAATGGTCTAAAGGTCAAGTGTTCAGGCACAAGACGGAAGATCATGGATCCGATTTCCGGTTGAGGGATCATGTTTGTACAATACTGAGGAGTCCCATGCTAAGATGAAACAGCTGTACAGAGATGTCAGGTTTTCAGTGGTTGTTCAAGTTAGATCGGTCCATGATTTCAATTAAATTCAACAGCTTCCATAACCTCCTCCCTATTGACAAATCGTACTATGATGTCTTCCGGTAATATTGGCCAAAACACAGCTTAGTTTGCATAATTTATCTGACTCGAACAAAATATTAACAGAATATAAAGATATAACTCGTTCTCCACCATAGTGATAAAAACTTACTCGTATAGTCCAAATTAAATCAGCTTTAGCATGATCCTGCTGAAATTGATAGAAAAATAAACGCCAATTAGTTGTCGGTTTACAATTAACCGAATCACCGCGTAATGATTGAAGTAGATGACGAGGTCGACGTAGTACAACAGGACGTTCTTCAGCTTCTTTATATGATTTTGTTTTCCAATCTATCAGAAAATAAATCGATCATGTTCAATTGAAGTAAACAAGACTAAATTAATTAAAACGATAAGTGTTTTTTTAAAGTGTATTACATGAAGTGAATAAACTTACAGCAGGTTGTTGTTACGAATTAGTTAAATAATCAATAAATCTTCACAAAAACAAATAATCAATATGATCAGGTATCGATGAAAATGGTAATGATCAACAGATAACATTGGATAAAGTACGTTGACAACAAATACCATTGTTAATCATCCAGATTCTTATTGACTTAATAAGGACCTGAGTGATGTGATTGTTAATAATTAATTGGTTATTAAGAATGGAACTTGTGATACACATAATTTAAAATATTTAAGTAGTGGCTAACGGTAGAATCTCGGATGCATGTTTTGTCCAATGCGGAGATCATTAATTGTACATGTCTTTACCTTTGTTTTGATGTCAACACTGAGACTCAAACTCAGTATTCACAGCTTTAAATAGTAACACAGAAAAAGAGATTAAACATCCAAGATGGAAAGACTATAATCTATGGGGGGAAATAATCAGATTTAGAATAACAGGTCTTGGATATTAGCGTGAAATTCATCCACTAATTTGACTAAATAGCGTTTTGACATGTTAGCTGATGTCAGTTCGTGATGAAAACCCTAAATCTAATTCCTAATACAAACGCCATCAACTGTGAACTATTGGTTTATAACCGTCATTTAGCCCCAGTAAGTAGGTGGATATTTTCAAGGTCACTTTAGTGTCGTCCATAAATTATAGTCTTACCGTAACCATACATGGTGTGACTATAAACAATATCATCTAGCATTTAGACATCGCTGGAGACATAATTCATGTAAATTTAATAACTTACTACTTTAGGAATAGGAAGACCAACACGTAGACGCCAATGTGTTAACAAATCATCAATTTTTGATTCTAATTGATATGAGATAGTTTGTTTACGTTCTTCTATACGCATCATATGTTCCTGTATAATACGGAGAAATGGAAAGAAAGAGAATGGAAAAAAATTGAACAAATATGACAGGCAAATTCAATATTTCCTTGGATAGTGATATAAAACGAACTAATATATTAAACCTGTTTGTCAGAACTATGTACTAGTAGTTTATGATGAAAATAATCTTTCAGGTAAACAATTAAATTGTATGACTTCAATAAACATTTCTAGTATATTAATTACAGGAATTGTTGTCACCTAAAACTATCTGGTTATTAGTTTGAGTGAAACTTAAACTCTTAAGACGCTAAAGATCAATTCTACAATAGGCTGCAGTCAATCGTCGAGAAGTGCCCAACAAAGGATCTGACTATTCTGATGGGAGATTTCAATGCCAAGGTTGGAGTGGATAACTCTGGATTTGACGACATCATGAGACGACACGGACTGGGAGAAAGGAACGAAAATGGTGAGAGATTTGCAAACCTATATGCTTTCAATAAACTGGTCATAGGTGGCACCATATTCCCACATAAACGCATTCATAAAACCACATGGACTTCACCGGATCACTCTACACAAAACCAAATCGACCATATTTGCATCAACAAAATGTTCAGGAGGACTATAGAGGACGTGAGAACCAAGTGAGCAGCTGATATAGCATCAGATCATCACTTGCTGGTCGCCAAGATGAAATTGAAACTCAAGAAGCACTGGCCAACGGGGTGGACAATATCACAAATGTTCAATACGGCCTTTCTTCCGGATACTGACAAACTCAACAAATTCAAGATAGTCCTCAGCAACAAGTTCCAGGCCTTTCATGATCTACTCAATGGAGAAGGAACTACTGTGGAGAGCAACTGGAAGGGGATCAAAGAGGCAATCACTTCAACATGTCATGAGGTCCTGGGTCACAAGAAGCACCATCACAAGGAATGGATCACTGTTGATACACTGGGTAAGATTCAAGAAAGGAGGAACAAGAAAGCAGCAATCAATACCAGCCGAACAAGAGCAGAAAAAGCCAAGGCACAAGCTGAATACACAGAAGTAAACAAGCAACTGAAGAGGAATGTCAGGACCCGACAAACGTAAATATGTGGAAGAGTTAGTAACGACGGCGGAAAAGGCTGCAAGAGAAGGAAACATGAGACAATTGTATGACACGACACAGAAACTCTCTGGAAATTGCCGCAAACCGGAACGACCAGGGAAAAGCAAGGAAGACGAGATAATCACCAACATTGAAGAGCAACGAAACAGGTGGATATAACACTTCAAAGAACTCTTGAATCGACCAGTCCCACTGAAACCCACCAATATCGAAGCAGCACCCATGGACCTCCCAATCGATGTTGACCCACCAACAATTGAAGAAATCAGAATGGCCATCAGACAAATCAAGAGTGGCAAAGCAGCGGGACCAGACAACATTCCAGCAGAGGCACTAAAAGTAGACGTAGTGGCAACTGCAAGTATACTCCACATTCTCTTCAATAATATTTGCGATGAGGAACAAATACCAAAAGACTGGAAAGGACTTCTGATCAAAATACCGACGAAAGGCGATCTCAGCAAGTGTAATAACTCCAGGGGCATCTCTCTTCTCTCAATACCGGAAAAAGTCCTTCAACAGGGTATTGTTAAACAGGATGAAGGACTGCGTAGACGCCCAACATCGTGACTAACAGGCAGGATACCGTACGAATAGATCGTGTACAGATCAAAGCGCAACTCTACGGATCATTGTGGAACAATCAATGGAATTGAATTCATCAATCTACATCAACTACATTGACTATGAAAAGACATTTGATAGCGTGGACAGAACAACACTATGGAAGCTTCTTCGATTTTCACACAAATGTCAAGACAGTTCTACAGTATGAAGCGGAAACCTAAAGAACTAAGAAAGCCATCTTCCAGAAAATACAGTTGTTTATTAACAGTTGTCTACGCAAAATACTTCGGATCCGTTGGCCAGACACTATTAGCAACAACCTACTGTGGGAGAGAACAAACCACATCCCAGCGGAGGAAGAAATCAGGAAGAAGCACTGGAAGTAG